>JANVCC010000125.1:2378141-2422306 GCA_025345505.1 Todiramphus chloris collaris | reverse complement strand
CCCTCAGCCTCCGCCCCGCCCTCAGCCTCCGCCCCGCCCTCAGCCTCCCCGCGCTTGGCGCATGCGCCGCCCTCCGCCGGCGGGCGCCCATTGCCGTCAGTTCCGCCGCTCCCCGCCCCTGCCCGCCCGGCGCGTCCGGCAGCAGGAGGAGGCGGGGGCGGTTCCTATCCCGGCTGTGAGTGCCCCCCCCAACACCGCTTTACCCACCCCACAGCCCGCACCGCCTCCCCTTCCCCAGATATTCTGCTTCTCCCCAGTCCCCCCCAGAGCGGCTGCCCGGGGGCCTCCCCTCAGACCCCTTCCTTAGAGGGCTGCGGGGGGTGTGTGGCTGCTGCCCGCGCTTTAGCTCGGGTTGGGGTTTTTTTTTTTTTTTTTGGTATTTATTTCTTTTCCCCTCCAACTTCGCCGCGTTCAACGTGGGAGATCTGGCCGGGGAGGGGAAGCGGGGGAAGCGAAGCCGTCCCCGTTCTCCTCTTCCCCTCCCGTGGCCTCCCGCGGCGCTGGAAGCGGCGGGGGGCGGGGGTGGGCGCTGCTCAGCTCCGCTGTGGGCAGCGGGGCCGCTCCCCGGGCTGCCGTGGGGCAGCAGCGGGGTGCAGGAGGGGGGGTTTGTTCTGCTGGGTCTTCGCGGTGTCAGGAGTTAACGAGGAGCCTTTCCTCGTCCGACAGCTGCTCTTCCGCCACCTGTGCTCCCGGGCTCGAAACTTCCTCGCTCTGCCCATTGAAACGAACAGCGTCGGTCGGCAGCTGTGCTGCGGGGGTTTTGGTGGTGGGTTGGGTTGTTTGGGTTTTGGGTTTCTTTTTGTTGGTCTTTTGGGGTTTGTTTGTTGTTGTTTCTGTATGCTTGTTTGGGTTTTTTTTTTATTTGACGTACGTTCTAGAGGTTGCTTTGGAGCTGAAATCTACCAAAGCATCCGTGTGGTCCGGGAGGTCTCGGGTGGGTGCGAGGGCTTAGCGATGCACAGCTTTGTTTACCCAGTACAGGAGGCAATTCTGCGTAGCTCGAGGGAGAAGGGAATTCTAACTGTTTGACTGCAAAAGCAGAAATCATTGCCCAGTCCTTCTGGTGAACCTGTGTGAGTTTTGAGAAGAGAATGTCCACTTTTTCTCAAAAACAAGTGTTTTTCCTCTGCCTGGCCGTGTGCAAGCACTGACAACTGTGTACAGCTTGGTCATTGGTATTTGTTGGTGGTTTACATCCCACCTCACACAATTAATTCTCTGTGTTTTCCCCAAGGCGTGTTGGGGAGACAGACTGAGGAGTCTGAAAGGTCATCTCCTCAGAGGTGGTGGTTCAGCAAGCAGCTGCTCTGTGCCTGTGGTCGAGTGAGACTCTGCTGCCCCATGTGTTAGGTTCCCTTGAGTAGCTGAACAGTGAATGGGAAACCGATTCGGTTGGAAAAACCCAATTTGCAGATTTTTGTTCCTGGCCGTACTGATAAGGTGATTAAGAATGCTCCTTGTGCACTGTGTGACTTTGTCAGGAGGCTGAGTGGTTGAAGATGTAGTGAAAGGAGGAGAGAAGGTGTGAGTATTGTAGCACAGATACACAGAATGCAGAAGTGTTTAGCATTAAAGTCCCTGGCTTGAGTCAGCAACCATATGCACTTCTGAAGGTAAAAAAATAACATCCATTTTTATTTTACTAGCCTGCAGTGGATGCAAAAATGAGTGTTCCTGACTACATGCAGTGTGCTGAGGATCATCAGACTCTCCTGGTTGTGGTTCAGCCGATTGGCATCGTACCCGAAGAGAGCTTTTTCAGGATCTACAAGCGAATTTCAGCCGTGAGTCAAGTTAACGTGCGTGACTCTCAGCGTGTGTTGTTTATCCGATACAGGCACCATTACCCCCCAGAGAACAACGAATGGGGGGATTTTCAGACCCACCGGAAAGTTGTGGGGCTGATAACTATTACGGACTGTTCTTCTGCAAAGGACTGGCCTCAGACTTTTGAGAAGTTCCATCTCCACAAGGAAATGTATGGTTCTACTCTGTATGATTCCCGGTTGTTTGTCTTTGGGCTTCAAGGGGAGATTGCAGAGCAGCCCCGCACGGATGTGGCGTTTTATCCCAGTTATGATGAATGTGAAACGGTGGAGAAGAGAATAGAAGATTTTATCGAATCCCTCTTCATAGTGTTGGAGTCGAAGCGTCTCGACAGAGCCACTGATAAATCCGGAGACAAGATCCCGCTCCTCTGTGTTCCTTTTGAGAAGAAGGATTTTGTAGGTCTGGACACCGATAGTAGGTAAGCAGCTATTTTTGTTAATTCCCAGGTCTTGAAGAAGCTTATGACAGTTTCTAGCCTTTAGAATGAGCCTAACAGTAAGGGCGAAGGGTACTGTGTTACAACAGAGGGCATGCCCCTATGTTATCGTGTGTATCTGCTGGAACTTCAGGGATTTTAATTTGTAGTCTGGCCATGTTTGATGTTTTGAGTTTGTATAGATTTAATTGATGAGGCTAATCAAATAGTGGAAAGTAGTCACAGGAAAGGTTTGACAGGTTCTGCTATAAAGAGCCTTTTTTGCTGGAGAGCTTAAAATAGTTTATAGATGTACAGTATTAATGAAGAAATTAAATTAACATTGATGAAAAATAATATTCTATTCTGCTGACTAATCCTACTGACTGTGATTTTTAAAGTTTTTTTAAACCCAAAGACCTTGTCTACTTTTTCATTCTACGAAACACTGACCATTTGTTTTGGTGACTAAGTCTGGCATCTTTCATTTTCATTTACTTAGCCTTGTTTTGCTGCCATTCTTCTCAACTGTTCTCTTTGGTCTTGTGTATGTTACAGGTTTGTGTGGTGTTTTGGTTTTTTGTTCCCCCGCCCCCATCTTCCTAAACATTTGCATGCTCAACTTTCAGATTTGAGTGTTCCCTAGTTTTTGTGTCAGGGATTAGTAATTCTGGCTTGCTAGCTAACAGGCAAGTGCACAATCTGTTTGATTCAGCTGTTGGCAGTCACATCCAAAGGATGGAAGCAGCTCTTCCTTTTGTCTTGGAAAATGCTGAGGTGTGGAAGAGCTATCAGAATACCCAGCACTCGAGGGCATAGTGTCTTTCCCATCTCTCTTGTACTACCAGGGATACCAGCAGTGGTTATTGTGTGGAAAAACTCACAGGTGTCCAGGCAGGTTTGCAAAGCCCGATCACGTTAATCAACCCTGTCTACATAATTAGTCCTAGCCTTAGAATCTCTAGCTAAGAATGTGATATACTGAAAGAAAGTATTCTGAGTTTTTAACTAGTCTAAAGCCCTCTCTAGATTTATATCTGGTTGCCAAGAGTACCTTTCCCCCCTGCTTCTGGTCCTCTGCTGGTCAGCAGTTGAACTCACTGACTTGCTTGCCTAATGCTATTGCTTACTCAGGCTGTGCTTTCAGTGTTCTGGTTAGTCCCTGCACTGTTCAGCGTGGTAATTTTCACTGCTCATGACAGTTGCTGGTTTTTGTACTCTGCATTGGCAGTACAGTTTTGTAGACTAGAGGAGCCCTTGTGGAATCTTGGCTTCAATTACTCAGTTTGTATGAGTTTTGGTTGAATGTAATCACCAAGATTTCCTGTTCCAGTTACTAAGAAAACTGAGTTTTGGCCAAGAATCTCAAAATCAGAATAATTAGGCTGTTCGGTTGTGTCTTCCAAAGTACAGTTTGGAAGCATGCTATTTAGAAGTCAATTCCTTGGATAAATTACTTCCTTCTGAGGAGTGGCTGTGTTGTAGCCAGTGGCTGAATATTTCCTGTGGAGTTCTGGTCTGGAGCTCAAACAGTGGGCGATGTGTTTGTCCATATAGATCCGAGAGGATATTTTATTCTGTTGCCCTGAAGAGTTGAAACAGATTTAGTGTGATGCTGGAGGTGTCTGATGCTGGCTCTGTGAACAGAGGGATTTATCCTGAACCAGTGATGAACTCTGACATGCACACAACCTTCCTGCCTGGTTGCAATACTTTTTTTTCCAGTAAGTTTGGATCAATGGATGTATGTTTGAGGTTTGCTGCACTTAACTGCTCAAAGAAAAGGTGTTAGATATTTTAATCTAAATATTTTAATCTTTCCTCTGTCAGCTCAATAGTAAGAAAGTTTGTCAGATTTATTTTGGTGTGGAGTTTAGTGCTTTTGATTATTTTAAAAGAGGATTTATGAACAGCAGAAGCAAGTTGGATGAAAAGATCTTTATATTCAGTTTAGCATTTTGTGTGGATGAGTAAGAAAATACTCTAAATGCCTGGACTTTCTCACACACACACGCCCCTTTTTTTTTAATATATATTTTTGAGCTTTGTAACAGGAAGAAGTGTAATCCCAAATAAATGTCAGGAAAGTTGTCCTCGGTTGAGATAGAAATAGATCTGTATAGTGTACCCGAGCTTCTTGGCACCTTTCTTGTAGCATGGTGCATCTCTGGTACGGTGTTCTGCTGCCATGGCTAGAGCACCTGCCCTACGAAGCCAGGCTGAGAGAGTTGGGCTTGTTCAGCCTGGAGAAGGCTCTGGGGAGACCTTAGAGTAGCCTTCTGATGCTACAGGGAGCCTACAGGCAAGATGAGTAGGGACTCTTTACCAGGGAGTTTAGTGACAGGATGAGGGGTAGCAGTTTTAATCTGGAAGAGGGTAGATTTAGATTAGATGTTAGGAAGAAATTCTTCACCGTGAGGGTGGTGGGACAGTGGAACAGGTTGCCCAGAGAGGTTGTGGATGCTCCATCCGTGGAAATGTTCAAGTCTGGGTTGGATGGGGCTTTGAGCAACCTGATTAAATGGAAGGTGGCCCTGCCCATGGCAGGGGGGGTTGGAAGTAGGTGATCTTTAAGGTCCCTTCCAACCTGAATCAGAGAATGGTTCTTAGCAGAAATTCAGGACCATGAAAGGTAGTTGGACTCAGATCAGTTTAAGCTAACCTACACTTGAAGCCTAAGTCTTTAGATGTGAGAGGGTTGTATATTTCATTTTATTACTTGGGTTACACTAAAAGTTGTAGCACGTTCTCTTATTGCAGTGACACATTCCTTAATTAAGTGCAAAGTGCTGCATTAAGGGAGATACAGGCAGGGCTAGAACAGACCTTCTTCAGTGGAGTCTAGTTTCTGTTTTGCAAGATGCAGTGTTGTATAATTCTGTTCAGGAAGGGATGGAGATCTGAATGCATGGAGTGCCTATGAGAACAACTGGTAGAATAACTTTGCTTACTTTTGAGACTTTAAAGAATGAGATAAAAACCGATGATGTTACTGAGCTATTGAGGCAAATGAAACAGATTTTTCTAGAATAGGTGGAAATTTCTAAAGAGTTGGAGGCAAAGAATATTCCCTTATCCTCTTATATATACCCTTGATCCTGCTTTTTTTTCTTTCACTTCTTATTTATAATGTATCCTGACTTCCCAGTAATAGTGTAACTAACTGGTTAAAAGCAGATGCTATATAGACTAGATGTAAAGAAAGGCATCATCAGTGCTTAGAACAGAGAGTATATGTCTTTGCTTCTGTAGTTGCAGATGTCTACTTAGCCTAAATAAATGTATCTTTAACTTCTAAAGTTGAAGTTAAATTTCACAGTGTGCAGCAGAGATCTCATCAGATGTATAGACGTAACCTTGAGCTATGAACTGGGTTGATATATTGAGTCAAACTATGTTAAGAAGTTACGTGGGACATAGTAATTGTGATCATGTCATTTGAAGACTAATTAAAACCCCCTATTTTTGTATCAAAAAGGACTTTTCTTCAAGCAGTTGATTACAAACTATTCAGGTTAATAATTACCTTATGAGCAGGACTAGATACACAGAACTGATCTCTTTCTCACCCAGTTAGTAACACTAGCACTAATTTGATCGCACGATAATTACAACGTGATTGGCTTCTTTTAAGATGCAGAGTTAATAAATTAGGAAGATGGATTATTATACTGCATTTCAAACAGGATAATACACAGAAGTGGTGAAGCTGCTCTTTGGAGTTTCTTTTGCAAGTTGTTTGTATAATGAGCAGAAGACACAATATTTCCAGAAGTTGACAACGTATACAATATATTATTTGTGTAGAAGAATTTTTGTTTTGGCTGTTGGAAAACTTTATGTATGAAAAATGTTGACATTAAGTCCCTAGAAGTTGGAGGACTGTCAATCTGACTTTGGTTAATTCCTAGAGCACTCAGCCAATAGGTAATCTGGGAAATCTGGTGATTTTTCTTTGTTTCTTCATCTGCAAATTAGGCAAAACACTCACGTGGCCACAGGAGTGCTGAGGGTAATCGAAAAGGTTCCTGAAATCAGTTGCGCTTGATAGTTGTACAGGTTGGGAGCCTGCTTGGAAAGAATGGAAATGCAGGTTCTCATGATGATGATGCTACACAGGTCCCACAAACTTGAAACCAGGGAACCTAACTTGCCAGAAATTCCGTTTGTTTAATTTTTGTCTGCTGTCAGCTAAAGAAATAAATGTATGCATGTATGATTATAAATCCATTTTAATGTTGTTTACATCAGTTTGTGTCTTAGGTTCCTTTCTGATGCTGGTAAGGCATCCATTTAATGCTGTCAAGTGATGAGAAAGTCGGGCTCTATTGTAGATGTGCTTTATGCAGTATCATAGATGGGATTTGTTCACTGATTATCAAAGTCTGTGATATCTCAGTATGTCTATGTGGCTGTTAATTTTCTTTCTGTACTCTGTCTTTCTAATTTTTGTTTTGTTCCTTTTTTTCTTCCTTTTTTCTTTTTTTTAATTGATTTATTTTTTTCCCTTCCTCTTCTCTCATACTGCCCTGTGAGTTTGTTGTTGGGTCTAAAAAGGTAGGCTGCGATTGCGTGTATTTAAACACAGTTAGCTTTCTTCCATCTACTGCCTTCCCACCCCGCCTTCATCGCACATTTTAGTGTCGCTTTTGATATTTATTTGTTTTGGTACACACAAAAATAATTGCTGCCTGGAGCCTTACCACCACGGTTGACCCCTTTTGGCACATCTGGCAATTATATTTGGTAGCGGTGCTGAATCCTTGTCGTAGGACACACATAATTTGCTTAGGCGGCTGCTGGCCTCTGGAATTTGCTTTGTTTTTTAAACTCCAAAGCCATGAAGCTGTTGCTGCCTGTGTTTGGTTTCCCAATTCAAAAGTTCTGGCAGGCGATCAAATGCCGTAGCTGTGTCTTTGAAGCCGGGATAATTGTTATGATTGGTGATATCTCTACTTCTGCATGCTAACTGGAATTAGTGGGATTTGATGGAAGTTTTTTTGTTGAAGCATTTTTGCATGAATACTTCTGCGAGTTAATTTTGCATGTTTCTTTTTATTTTTAAATTTAGCCACACTTTGAAATTTCGAAGTTCCAGAAATTCCTTCAAACCTGTTGCTGGGTGGTTTGTAGTCAAAAGAAATTGTCTTGAATTACTGCTCTTAATTTTCCATAAAATTATCTTGGGGTCCTAGAAAAGAGTTGGGGATGGAGGGGTAAAGCATGTATTCTATATAGCTAATGTATTCTATATAGCTAATGTATTCTATATAGCTAATGTATTCTATATAGCTAATGAGATAGAAATGGAAATAGGGTTGAGTCTTTGTTTTCTGGTTCCTGGAACAGGTTTGTTATCCTCCAGTTTGAAGTAGTAGGTACTTGAGGAACTTTCTGAGTGCGTCACGCTCCAGAAGGCATCTGTGGCGTGTCTTTGGGGGAGGCTTGGCTGGGTCTTTGAAACTTAATGTTTGAAATGATTTTTTTAGAGGAAAAATAAATAGAAACAGCTCTTAGTAGTAGGGCACTGCAAGGAGCTGACTTAGGGAAATGCTGTCTTTTTATTCTAGTAAAAGTAGCAGTTAATTTACATTGATTTCCTGTCATTAAATAGATTAGGATTAGGCAGTAGAGAGTCAAAATAATTAAACAGTGTTTTAATAAAGAATAAATTAGAAGGTATCTATAAGCTTCTCACTTTCAGCTTTGTGGCCAGTAAAGCTGCAAAGCAAAACTAGCTAGGTATTAAAGGAAATAATAATAATTCTATGCTGATATGCATATGCATGTATGATTTTTTTTTTCTTCCATTAAATTTGCACCCCAATATGCATTGAAAAAGCCATCAGTTACTTGGACATGCTTTTAATGACCTGATAGTGTAGATAGCAGATTTTTTTTCAAAACAGACTTCTGAAATACAAAGTAAATTAAGTTTTGCTGTCTGTGGAGAGTGGCTTTTGTTTCAATGAAGTCTTTGCCTTTTGTCTTTTTGGACTTACTTGCAGTAATTAAAAAAAAAAAAAAGCCTGAATTCATTGTAATTAATTGTGAGTGCTCAATTAATACACAGTTTATACACTTCCATGGTGCAAGCTTACTCTATAATTAGTGAGAAATGTTTCCCAGGAGGCTGGTGAAGCCTTGCAGGGAGTGTAGGATTGAAATCCTATGCTGGCATCACTTTAGAGAGCATGGAAGTAGGCAGAATGAATCCAGCCTTTGAAAATTAATAGTAAAGTTCTTCATCACCAGGAATAAAATACCTGTTTATAAATAAGGAGAGTGTTCATAGAAAACACTTCTCTTTTAGAAAATGTTTACTGATGTCCAAATTAATATTTGCATTTAAACTTTGCATATATTGACATGTGCATAAATCTGCAGCAGAATTAGCTGTGGGTGAGGAAGAGCTGTTGGTGGGGCAGTGTGAGTGAAACGATTCACGTCAGGTTCTGATGACAGAGTCTGGCACCATCTCTATTCCTTTTGCTGTGTGACTCATGAGTATGAATGTAATTGTACACAGCCTGGGAGATCTGGGAGAGGGGGATGACTGCAGCATCTGGAGAATGAATATTGTGCTGGGGATTTTGGGGTGTTTATTTCTTTGTTGTTTGGGTTTTTTTTAAAGTTGTTAGGTTCAAACATAGTAGGTAAACTTTTAAAAGATAGACTGTTGGACTTAGTTTAATTGCAAAAGTATCAGTACATCTAAAAGCCAAAAACGTTGAACTGTGACAGTCCCAGATTATTCTTTGTATTTTTGGAAAACCCTTTTAAGTAGGCTGTCAGTTCACTCCCTTCCTGATACGTATCAACCAGCAGCTGATAGGACACCCTTGCAGAGGGCAAAAACCCGTGAGCAAAATTCCCAGGGAGGGGCTGCACCAGCAGCACAGAGTTAAAGCTGCAAAAGGAGGTGGGAAGTGCTCGTGGTGGGTGACTGTTGAAGGGCACCAAGGCACCCATGTCAGCCCGCTGTGCAGTCAAAGGAAGTCTTCTGCTTGCCAGGAGCCAAGATGGGAGAGATCAGCTGGAGACCACCGCCACAGTTGGTTAAAAGCACAGACTTGTCACTTCTTGTCCATGTGGGCACCAATGACATGGTAGAGCAAAACCTGGGCAAGATCAAGCAAGACTTCAGGGCCCTGGGTGCACAAGTGATTTTCTTCTGTCTTGCCAGTCAGAGGTGGAGGTGCAGGCAGAGGCTGACACATCATAAAGAACAATACCTGGGTGTGTGGCTGATGTGGTCACTAGGGTTTTGTTTTCAGTGATCATGAGTAGATACTTGAAGAATATGTCCTGTTGGGTAGAGAAAGGATCCACTTACTGAGGAGAGGTGGGAGAATCTTTGCTAGCAGATTGGCCAGCCATGAATCATGCTTTAAACTAAGGAACTTGGAACGGTAGTGACTAAAACTGTGACACCTGCGTATTCATAAGCAGCAAGGTAGATGAGTGCACTTAGTAGCTCGGGATGCTCCTCAACCCTCTCCCAAGGCAAAAACCCCAGGTTCAGCCACCTTGATTTCATGTCTACCAATAGAAGTAGTGTGGGCAACAAAAAGGAGAAAATGGAAATCCATGCGTAGTCAGAGAATTATGATGTGATAGGAACCACAGAAATGTGGTGGGAATACTCAAATGACTGGAAGGCCACAGTGTGTGGCTACAAGCTCTTTCAGAAAGACAGGAAGATAAGAAGAGGGGACAGAGTGGGTCTTCATGGGAAAGAAGTTTGAATATATGGAGCTAATCTGTGGAGACCATGAAGTGCTAAAGAATGCCTTTGATCAAGATTAGAGGTATCATCACCACGGGACATCTTATATGTTTGTTACCAATCAGGATGGCAAATCCTTACTTTGACTTGGGCCAAGAGAACCTGCTCCTCATTGATGACTTTGATTGTATGGACATTTGTTGTGAAAACAACACAGTAGTGCACAAATTGTTTCCTGGAATGCATCAAAGACTGCTTCCTACTGTAGATGTTGGACCTGCCAAGTAGGAACAGTTACAGTGCTAGATTTACTGCTCGGAAACCACAAAGCCTTGCTTGACAGCATAATTACCAATGGTAGCCTTTGATGCAGCAACGACAGCATTGTGAAGTTTAAGATCCTGAAGACCAGTATCAGGACAATGGCCCTGGATTTTAGAAGAACCACCCACCTTCTGTATGTTCTGAGTCCAGATGCAAGGGATTCCGTGGGAAGCACCCATGGATAGCAAAGGAGCCTGCGAGTCCTCGGCATTGCTCAAGAACAGCATCTTGGAAACACAAGATCAGTCCATTCCCTACCAAGGGAAAGAAAGAAGGCAGAACAAGAGACCACCCTGGCTTAGCAAGGAGCTTCTGAGCATCTTAAAAGTAAAAGAGAATCCTACCAGCCATGGAAAGGTGGCCACGTACCCGCTGGGGAAGTACCTTGCTTTGAAGGCTTTCAAGACGCAACTGCACGGGGTGCTAGATAATCTCATCCAGGCTCCTTTTCCCATGAAAGGTTGGGCCAGGTGATCTTTGGAGGTCCCTCCCAACCTGAGCAGTTGTGATTCTGTTTAATTTGTGACAAGGCTATTAAAAGTGCTCTGAAGTGCAGTCTTTGAACTTCGTGACTCTTCCCAGCGTAAATGCTGCGTAGCCAAAATATCAGGTGTTTTGGTTTGTTTTTTTCCCAGTATCTCCTCAGTGTTGGTTCTTTTGCATATTATGCTGGTTAGAATTGATGCTAGACACTTGCTTAGAGAAACAGTAAATTAATTTGCTATCAAGGAGGAAAGAAAAATGAATGTGGATAATTTACTGTCTCACAGAACCATTTCTTGTAAATAACCGAATTGTGCCTTTTATTTTGCAGACACTACAAGAAACGCTGCCAAGGCCGGATGCGGAAACACGTGGGTGACCTGTGTTTACAAGCTGGGATGTTACAGGATTCCTTGGTCCATTATCACATGGCAGTGGAACTGCTCCGGTCGGTGAATGACTTTCTGTGGCTTGGAGGTAGGATTAAGTGGTGATAACGAATCAATTTGTTGCTAAAACCAAGTAAACCAAACTATCTTCTATGACTTCTGTATTAGGAAAATGATTTTGGTGAGCAGTGACAGCAGAGAGAAAAAGAACATTGAGTATCTCAGGCTTTTCTGTGACTGTTGTCACCAGGCCTCCCATTTGAGGCACGCTTTATCTTTGAGTAAATAGACTTTACTATGTGATACTTCACTTCTTACAAGTATTTCTACTTAACTCTTGGCTTTTTTTTTTTTTCTTTCCAGCTGCTCTTGAAGGCTTGTGCTCAGCTTCAGTCATCTATCATTACCCTGGTGGTACTGGAGGTAAAGTTGGATCTCGCAGGGCCCAAGGAGGTTCTCTTTCTGCTGAGGCTGGCAACAGGCACAGACCAGGTAAGAATGGGATTTCATTTTTTTTTTTCCTGTTTGCCACCATTGACCATCTGAAAATTTCCTTCCTAATTCCTAACCCTGTAAAACTCTACCAATGACAGGATAAACTGGAAGGAGGGGGGTGGGAGGAATGGGCGTTTGTTATTAATATTTTTACACAAATGGCTTTTTTACTGCTGGTTTTAATGTCAGCATGTGCTCTGCACAGAATTGCAAAGCTTCTGCTCTCTTCATCTGGTTGTTAATGTGGTCTGTGTTTGAATTTTGCTGGAGAAGATGCAGATAGTCTTCATAAAGTCCCTGTGATGAGGCAGAGCCGCACGTATTGTGAAGAATAAGTTAGGCACATTTATTCAGAGGTGTTTGGCTCTTCTGAAGTCAACACTTAATAAATAGTTAAATAAAATATTAAAGAAATGACATAATTTTTGAGATAGAGTGTACTTTTTGCAAAGCTCTCAGATTGCATAACCCATTCTGATGATTGTATAGCACAGGTATGATAGACATTTGAGCAATGGGCTGCGTGAACTATTTTAGGAGTTAGCAGGAGAGTAACAGAAAGGAGAAAAGTAGACAATACCATTCAGTCTTTGGTTCCCCAGTGTCTGGGTTATGGCATGCCATTTAAGTTTCCCAGCTCAAATGGGTGTTCGTGTTCCCCATCTCCCATTTTTCCACTGGAAGGAGGTTGCAGATGGGCAACAAAGATGATCTTGGTATGGTTTCTGCACAAAGAATAACTGAAAAGCCCAGATCTCTAAAGTTGGCTGAGAAGAAATGCGAGAGAGTTTCATAGTATGGTGAATGCTGAGGAGGAGGATGGATAGGGAGCAGAGATTCAGTGCTTCTGATAGAAGTAGAGGACATCAAATACAACTAGCAGATGGAAAAGCAAATAAATGGAATTATTCTTTGGCCTGCACACATATGTACTCTCCTTATCCCTCTGTTTTCCATGCTTATTCCCTAAACTGCCTCAATGCATCTTTTTTTCCTGTCTCTGGTTTGTCCCCTACACATCCTCTAAGAAATCTTGTGCAATCCCAAGATGTTCTTTCCATGCGTCCTGTAACGAGCCCCATATCCCTTGTAGGCAATAACCACCTGCAGTCTGTCAGTAAGGGGATCTGGAGAGCCACTCGTGCCCCCTGAGCTTGCTGGGTTTCACCCCCAGACAGCTCTGGATTAGGTTCAGTTATTGGGGTTCAGCTGCCTGGTACTCTTCTCTCTGCTCCGTTGTTTGTGGAGATGAGGCTTTGATTGCATAAGTGCACACTTGCCACAGGGTGTTAAGGCTCCTGAAAGTGTCTATGGCTTCCAGGAGAGGCTGACTAGGGTCGTGAAAGAAAACTCTATCAATGATTGCTAGCTAGGCAGCCCTTTGTTTCAGTGCTGTGTAAGAACAGAAGCAGTTGAGCCAGCTTAGCCCAAATCGAAGCTGAGTTTAAGTGCTGGTGTTCAGTACTACTGTGTGCAATGCCATCAAAATGAATTCCTTCACATAAAACCACCAACCACCCATCTTTATTCATCTACAGGTCACAAGCTAGTGAATGTTTGCTTTGTATTATGTTTATTACAAACTCTGTATGTTGACACCAAATAAACATGAGAGTAAAATTAACTTAGTTCAAGGGAGAATTTCATATAATATCTAGGCATTAAAATGACCTGTGAGTGCATTTTGTGTTGGCTGCGACAGTATAATTTCATACAGTTATTAACCTTCCTTCACTTTCCAACAGATATTTACCAGTAGGTGTTGCAATCTGTTTGTTTGTAACGGGTACTTACTCCTTGTCACTAAAGAAGGTAACAAATGAGTCACAGCTATCAAAATAATTGAGTAAAATATATTTTGAGTCTATTACTGCTGCTTCTTCCTACGTTTTCTTGTATTTCTAAGTCCTGTTTGCCAACGTGTCAGTGTGGTCGTATTTGAAAAGTCTTTTAGTTTCCCTGAATAAGATTTTGCAAAGGACTTTTGTGTGAAGAAAAACTTTATGCTTTTTTTTGTCACCCCTTCCCGATATAAATATTACTGCATGGCCCATTAGATCTTGTTCCCTAGCTAGTTATGGTCTCTTAATTTTTTGAGACCTGAACTCTTTTTATCCAAACAGCTATTGTTGTGATGTCTTTTTCCTACAAGACTTTCAGAAAGTTTCTTTTTAATACTTTTTTTTGACTCTTCACTGTCTTTCATTTAAAATCTTTTCTATCTGCACCTTTCTTTATAATTTACTTTGTTATAATTAATTTTGTGAGGACAGCATTTACTTTGGGGAACAAATTTCAGCGCATCTTTCTGCAGGATAAGGCCAGAAACAAAAAGGGTTTCCCAATTCTGTGGAAATCCAGAAATGCCGTACTTGGAACTGACATTGAGTTTGTGCCTGCTTTTGAGGTACGTAGATGTGAGAGTTGTCTTTAGTGCTTCCCAGTAAGTCAGGAATTGCACCTCCTCTTGTGCTTGTACCTTCAGCCTTGATAGGATGGGCTTTCTTGGTACTGCCTTTGTGCCCAGACCCGGTCAAGAGAAACACATTTCTCTTGAGTCTCCTGTTATTTCCACCATTTGGCATTTTGAGGCTATAGCTGTTGAAAAAATGTTGTAGTGTCTGCTTGATACAGGAACATCTTTGAAAAGAGATGGAGTCTTGCCTCCTCAGGATGTGTTTCTTCCTCGGTCGTTGCCGTGAGCCCTTGGACTGCAGTGTATTGCTGATTGTGAGAAGGGGACTTGGACATTTTAAAGAAGTGTGACTTAACCATGTTCCTAAAACCTTTTGTTTGCAGGGGGAGAGCTTTAAGCTGTGTCCCCTTGAACAGCTGAATCCAGCTCATCTCTGGAGCCTTCAGTGTAAAAGAAGATTTTGAGTTGCTTAGTTCCTGTTGGCCAAGAACTTGGCCATGGTCTGTTGACTATGTGATTTCTATGTTGAATGAGTTTAGCTTGCTTTATCTTTAACTTACTAGCCATTTTGTGTTTCTTTCTTGTGTTATATTTGTTTGAAGTGGTGAGTTCTTCATTTTGTCACCTTACCCCCTTCCTCTTCCCCAGAAATAGCAGAATTAGGACACCTAAGTCAAATGTTGGAGTGTCTTTTTGATCTACCTCTAAATCTCTACTTCATTAGTCTGAGCAAATCAATGGAAGGGAAGTCTGCCTTGCTCATAAAGCAATTGGCTTTGACTCTAACTCTTGCTTTTAATTTTATTGCCATGTTTAATCAAAGTTTAAGGCAACAAGAGAGTTATATATCTGGTAGTCCAAGTTTGCAGTACTCACAAAATCACAGAATCACTCAGGTTGGAAAAGCCCCTTGGGATCATCGTGTCCAACCATTAGCCCTACTCTACAAGTTCACCCCTAGACCATGTCTCCCAAAACCACAAACTCCTGGCAACTATTTTACATGAATAGTCTGGTTTATCGGGTTGGCACGACTCAATTATGCAGAAAATTTGAGGGAGTGAAATTGCTGACAATTGAAAGGGATACAATTGCTTGAAAATGTTGTTCTAGAGTATTGTGCAGACTAAATGAGCTCCCACCAGAAGAAGATACAAGTACTACAGGACCTGGTATTAAAATACAGTGAGTGGATTGTGATGGAAACTTGCCAGCTAAAACAAGAATAAAGAAAAAGGATCTGTCTGTAAATTATACACTGAAGATCCTTCAGTTCTTCTTGATGTGTCCTGAAATTCATTGCGAGTTTATGGTATTTTTAACAAAATGAGATTTAACGTATGGTGACTCCTTAAATTATACTTGGTAGTCCTTCAAAATAGCAACGATGATCCTAATAACTCTTATCATTTTGTTCAAGCCTGATGTTAGTTACAAAACAATATAAAAGCTTATTTTGTTGGCTATATTTAAGGCTGAAAAAAAAAAAAATCATTTTTGTTCCTCCTTTTAGGGGCACAGGAAGTTCTCATTGACCCAGGTACATTATTTTCATGCATGTTTCCAAAGTATTTTCTTTTATTACTTGCATATGTTTTACATTTGTCTAGAGAGTTAATGCCAGTTGCTAAAACTAGTACTGCTTCCTAAAGCTTCAGGTTTTGGCTATAAATCTTGAGGAAGCAAAGAGGCTGAAGGGTAATTGGCCCAAAAGAAATGATGTAGTTCCATGATTGTGTCCCTGTAAATTCTGCTCATGTTTCTTCTCATGAATAATGAGGATTTCAAAAGTCTTTTTTAACGGACAAACTTGAATGGTCACACGTAGTCAGTCGTGTGTCATGGTACTCTTTCAGTCATCATTAACAAAGATTTTGCATTTAATTTCCATAAAACCCCAAATTAATCTACAGATGTTAATCTGCAGATGTGCTTGGTATGATATTTTAAGATGACATACAAAATTTCACTAGCATTTGAGCATGTAAAATATCATACTTCTGAATATATAGTGGGAGCAGAAAGTATTTTACAGTTTTTATCTGTCTATTGAGAGTTATCTCCAGCTCTGAAACACAAAGATTACTTTGACATTTTAGTAGGAAAACCTCTTTGAGAAATAAATTACTTTATAATCCCACAGATTAAGTAACATTTAAAAAGGTATAGAGCCTTTCCAAAGCTTTGATGTATGTTTCCAATTTGATTGTTAACTCTGCAATAAAACTAAATTCTGGAAATGAAAGTTTCATGTTCTTTGTAATACCCCAGATTTCCTTGGCTTCTATTTAAGATTCTTATCCCTTCTGTATGTAAAGACTCCTCATGTCTCTTGCCTTCCTTCTTATGTAAGAAAAGCAATTTCTTACTGTTTTGTCTGAGCCTCAGGTAATTTTTCTTTTTCACGTGGAAGGCTCAGATATAGCAGCCTTTGTTACAATGTAACAGGGTTTTTTTTGTGATTAGACATAGAGAAGTATTTGTTTTAAATGACTGGAGGAAAAGGTCATGGTTCTAATAAACAGCTTATAAATAATTACACTTTTTTTCTTCTTAGATGTGCTTTAGAAATACAGTTTTAAAATAGAATATGGAATAATTCAAAGATTGAAATTGCATAGTCAGATGCTAAATGATATTATGGCCACAATCTAGTATTTTATTCCTAGTCTAAACATTCAGATAAGTGTACAAGATTATGAATGTATTTGGCTTTTCCTAGGTGCAGGATTATTTCCTATTTGCTGGTTTATGATTGAATCCATTTTTCATTTGTGCTCTTTAAAACAACATCTTAAAACGGGACTAATGTTTTGTAGGTAGGCCATGATTTCCTTCTAGGTAGGGCAAGTATTCTCTGTGTGTGCTTTGGTCAAACATCCAGCACATCCTGGTTTTCTTTGTAGATACTGCTATTTGCTCTAAGTCCTTCTGCTCATTTCTTCCCCTGTTCTGTTCTAGGTGCACTGACTTCAAATGGTATAAATGCAGACACCAGTGCTGAGATAGGACGTGCCAAGAATTGCCTTAGTCCTGAAGACATCATAGATAAATATAAAGAAGCCATTTCTTACTATGGCAAGGTAATCCTACTTGATTTTTTTCTTAAAGAAGCTTCACTGAAATTCTGGTGAACACTGAACTGCTTGGTTTTAGTTTCAGATCTTCTAAAACACGTGCAGTAAAGTTTATAGAACATACAGTCATGGTAGAAATAGGAAAAAAATTATACTGCTGAACAAAGTTCTTGGTTTAGAGCCTGGGCATCCCAGAACTTTGGTCAGAGACAACACTTAAAATAGCAATGGGCTGAGCACACCGTTTGTTGTGCCTACGAGTACCTGGAGGTTTTGGATTGTTTTGTGTTTTTAAACCACTCTAACCAGAAGTGTTAGATATTTGAAGGTCTGTTAACTGTTACATATGTTTATGGTCCTTAATACATATGTCAAACTCCAGTGATGCTTCTGTGTATTATGCAAGCTAAATGTTTCTTCACTGTGCCTGCTGGAATGATCTCTGGGGACTTGAGGAGCTCACGAAGAGGCTGCTGCTGATCAATATGAATTAGCAGAGTGTTCAGGGAGGCTGCTATTTAGAGCATGCGGAGAGGTAGGGACGTCACGCAGGAAATGTGAAGGACAAGCATTCTTAAAAGAGGATTTAGAAAAATTAAACCGTTTTCAGCTCTCCTTGAGCATCTTTTTAGATTTTTGTGGAAGTGCTCAGAGCATAAGACACTAAAGTAAAGTAGTATTTGCAATCATAATATGAAGAGGAAAAAAAATCTTTCATCTGTGAAAGTAGTGGCTCGGAATCCACATCAACATTGAAAGGTGAGTTTTAATTGTGTTGCAGTGTAGTTATTTATGCTTTAATCACTTCTTAATTTCAGGTGTCTCTCTTGTTGGATATTGAAAGTATCTTTATACTCAGCTATGTAAATAGGACGTGGCATTTCCCTGTCTGTGTTGAAGGGAGGCTCTCCAAATGAAACAAGATAAATCATATGCGTGATTTAAGTTATGATCAGGAGCAATGAATGGTGATAGTTTTGGGGATAGTTTCAGATAAATTAGAATCTGCCAATATAACAATTCTCAAGTATGCAGTCAGCTTTTTATGTTACCTTAAGGGTAAGTTGCTCATCTAGAAAAAGTCTGATTTCTTTAGAAGTATAAAATTATTGAACTTTGGACTTGG
The DNA here is from genome assembly GCA_025345505.1 of Todiramphus chloris collaris. NCBI lineage: Eukaryota > Metazoa > Chordata > Aves > Coraciiformes > Alcedinidae > Todiramphus > Todiramphus chloris. The sequence goes on along the minus strand of JANVCC010000125.1, from coordinate 2,404,022 downwards.
GGCAGGATATTTATATTTTGATCATAATAATATACATTATGCTCTCAGCAAGTAATAACTATGCTTCACTGCAGCTTCACTTGCAAGTAACAGAGCTTTGTCTTGGGACGGATCTCTAACTGTTCAAGACAAGCATAGTTAGCTTTTATCCATTTAAGACCTACGGATAGAGTAAGTCCCAGCTCTGATGCCGAGGAAGCAGCACTTCCTACATTTTATTTGTTTTTTATGTTATCACTGAGGTTAAGAAACTTTTGTAGCATCTTCTGAAATGGACTCAATCTCCAGCGATTGGGTTTTGCTGGGAACATGTACCTGCTTTAGCAGAGTAACACCTGCATTTTGTTCTGAGCTTTATTTTCTCCAATAGATTTCAAACAGGATAAATACCTGAACAGAGTTTAACTGCAGCAGGAGAGGGGCTGACTCAGACATCCAGTATCACTTGAGGAAATAACTACATCAGATTGTTTGTCTGGAAAATCTGTTTGTTGTCCGAGCTCGCGTAGATCAATGCACATCTCCATTGTCTCCTGCCTTTCTTAAGCAAGCTCAATAACTGAAACAGCCATTTACAGAAAATACTTTGTAAATAGAGGCTAGAAAACTCCAAATAGTTTGTAATTCACTTGTCAGTGAGACTGTTTTAACTAAATATTGATGCAGTAGAACTAAAGCTCTGTTGCTAGAGTTTCCTGTGCTATATAATGTATTTTGGGGTAAGTAGAAAAAGCAAAATTAACTTTTCATTTGTCATGACAGAACAGTTCAGGTGGTGCTGAATTACTGTAAAACTGACCTTTTTGCTTTGACCCATTACACAGGGGAGGCAGAATTGATTTCTTTGTTGCAGACGCACCACCCGTGCCCACCATGGATAGGAGGTTATCCCAAATGATCCCAATATTCCCATTTTTTCTCCTTGTCTCAACTCAGACTGAAGCTGTGCTGTGTCTCAAAAGAAGAGAAGTGAGTGAAGAGGCTGAAAATTGATCTTTTGTTTTAGATGACACCTTAATTTTCACTTGGGCATACGTTGGTAATTTAACAGTATAGTATAGTCAGCTGGTTTATGTGTTGAGCAGAAATACTTCCTGAATTGACCAGGTGCAATATTTCTATGCTGTTTTAATTTTCTCCCTCTTCAAGTACAAGAATGCTGGTGTGATTGAACTGGAAGCCTGCGTGAAGGCAGTGAGAGTCCTCGCGATACAGAAGAGGAGCATGGAAGCCTCAGAGTTCCTTCAGAATGCTGTTTATATCAACCTTCGTCAGGTTGGTGCAGGAAGTCATTATTTTTCTCTTCTCTTTTGAGAGATTACACTCTAGTGTGAAAGTTACTCCAGCTTCTTTTCTGTTATCACTACCTTCTTTCTCACTAGGACTTGTGAGGATTATCGCTTCTCTGAGTCAGGTATAAAAGATTTAGAGCTCATCTGAAAACATGAGGACTTAGTCTGAGATTAAAGACTCCGTTGGTTGTTCTCCCCTGTGAAGAAAAATTGTTGTTCTCTTGTGATGCTGTACTAGGGAAAAATAGCTGCTTGGGACAGATCTGCCATGACTTTTATTTTTATTTTGTTCCTTGATTATATTTCCTTCAGCACAACTGTGAACCTGCAGGAATGGCCTGCTGCAAAGTGAGCCCGAGAGGCTGACTAATTTAATCATTTGAGTATTTGTTCTGTAGTGCAAAGTCTTGGTTAGAAAGGAATTCAGAGGAGAGAACTGTGAGAAAAATGCTCGGTATCACCACAGCACAAGCCAGCACTTTATCAGTGTCTCAGGCTTGGTGTCTCTGGTCTCAGAGACACTGCTGTGGTCAAAAGAATTAATAAAAAACTGTTAGGTTTTCTTTTTTTTCCCCCCTTTTTTGCTCATTATCTCCTGGTAAGGCTAGCCATTTAAGCCCAACCCAGTTTGCTTATTAAGCCCAGCTGGGGACAGCAAATTCATGGGGGAAGTAGAACACTTTGATAATGCCACTGGAGAAGTTGAGTATAGGGTTGCTTTAGAAGAAACACACAAACTAGCACCTTGACAATATTGATTACTTGGGCATTGAGGCCCCTTGCTGAGCTGGGAACCTTTATTGATTTCCATCAAGGATGACATTGATCTGGCTCCCAGCTGCACAGGTCTACCATTTTGTCATCTTTTTGGGTGGAAGTGTTTCTAGAAAGCATTATTATGAGAAATACAAGTAAGATAATCTTTCCAGTGCTGGGGAATGAATTTTCCATAAAGAGTCTGGGAAATACCTTTTCATCTCTTCATCATTTCGTGCACATAGCATGGAAGCAGATAAGAGTTATCATTATAACTTGGGCTCACTCAAAGGAGGAGCCATCCTGTGATAGCTTAGGGGAACAAAGTGTAGGACAGTGTTGATTTTGGGCTTTTTTCCTCTTTCAGGTGAAACACCAGCACAAACAATAATTGACAGCAGGAAAAAAAACACCTCCCAGGGCAAAGTGTATGCCTCTGAAAAACAGGGAAACCAGTTTCTTTCCATATATTCAATCAGCTACCAAGCCTAGTAACATGGTGTAATTGGTGTTTTCTGATTATAGGAGAGCTGCAGGGTGGTAAGACTTATATTTGCATCCAGTTATGAGGAATAAATTGTAGCATCTAATTACCAAGTGAGATTATAGAATTTTAATATAGTAAGGAATAATTAAAAAACAAATTAAAGTTTCCAGATACTCTCTTGAAACCCTGTCTTAGAATAAGCCTGGGAAAAAACTGTCTCAGTTGCTTGGATAATGAGCTACAGCCTTTCCAGGTCCAGTTGTTAACTTGGTTTCTTATAACAGTTAAATGAAAACGAGCCAGATGGAAAAGCTCCTGCGTTTCAAGTTTTGGCCACTTTGCAGCCACTTTTATAGGCCTTAAGCTTTTATGAACTTGTAAGGTCAGGAAAGATGTTTGTGAAAGCTGCACTAATGGCCTGCAGAATGCCTGCTGCAAGCCTTCCCAGGATTAATTACTTGGAGTATCAATGTGAGGTTTTTTGTTTTGGTTTTGGGTTTTTTGTTTGTTTGTTTTTTTTGGATTTTCTTTAATCCCTAATGTCTGTTTGTGCTGAGGGAAAACACAATTTTGCTGTCTTTGTGGTGATGAAAACACAGTTTCCTGCAACTGCAGAAAATATTTGAGTGATGTTGTAGACAATCATTAGGTATCAAGAAAACCCGTAAAAGCATACTTAGATATGATAAAAAGAAGACTTCCTGAGAATTTGTTGCCTCTCTGATAGCTGCTCCAATTAGTGAGCTCTCCTATCTACCTAAATAGTGTGACCCTGTCTTTTCTTACCTTAAAGATTTCCATAGGTGTGTGAAGATGTGACAGTATGATGTGTTTGAGAAATAGCTTTTGATAGTTCTTTCTTTCTAACTTTGCTATGTGATTATGTGCTCATGCCCTTTTCAACTCTGCTGCCACATAGTTTTGTTGTGCTAACTTAAAAAAATCACATCAGTGAAAAAAAGAGGGAGAAAAAGAGAAAAGAAAAAAAAAAAGGTGCAGCAGCTTTTTTTTTTCCTGCTAGAGTAGGTAACCTTCATCTGACACCTCATGTTCTTTCTGACTGAGCTTTTAGGCATTCTGATGATAAACTGGTTGAAAATTGTCCTGTATTTTCTTCTAGTCCCTCGTGTTCGTCCAAACTGTGTTGGTTTGTGAAAGTTTTTAGCTTTGGTGCCATTGCCTTCTTCCAACTCTTCTTACAGGGCCTGGGTTTCATGTGGATGGGTGTTATTTTTGCACTGGGCATCCTCTGGTGTCATCAGTTCTGAGGGAAACGGCAACTTCAGCTTCAGAAATTGCCTGAGACTTTCTAAAATGATTTGCTGGTCAGACTGTCTGTGTCTCTTCATACCCTGAAGTGCTAAGGTTTGGACTATCAGATAAGGTCGTGGTGCCTTCTGAAAACTCCAGGCTTCTTTGAGGTGTCTCATGTCCAAAATCAGAAGCGACTTGAACACAAGACTATTTTTTTTTGTGTAATTACATTAGGATTTGACTAAAAGATGTTTTGAGGCTTCATTTACAAGACCTACTTTTTTTCCTGTGAAAGTTCACCGGTGTGGCTAGCATCTTCTTTTGACTTTCCAAGTCTTTAAGCATCTGAAGTTGAACGCACAGAATCCATGGACTGCTACTTCCCGTTGTGCAGAATGAGTGGCAGAAATGCCATTTCTGCCCTTCAGTGCTATTTCTGTCTGAAGTTTGTCAGTTTAGAACGCCTTTGCAAAATGTGTTGGCAGCTTTAGAATCATTTAAAATGCTTTGCTTTTGCTTGTGCATGCCGGATGCTGTGCACTAGGTGTCAGTATTGTTCCACTTTTGCAACTCAGTGCTGCTTGCTCCTGCGACGTAGACTTGAAGTAGTTGGTGGCTTCCAGAGTCTCTGTGGCAGTGTCTGCTTGGCTGCCTGGTTCCAAGGCAAGACATTCAAAGGAGAAGGGCAGGAAGGGTTATTTGGACTTGCTCATGTCCTGATACGTTAAAGAAGCTCATGTTGGTAGGAAGTCATCGTTTGTTTCAACTTCAAGCCTTAATCTTTCACGAAATTCTTCCTTGCTCGTTGACAGCGTACGTGTGGTGTCATGGAATGAAAATTTTGTGGTCTACAAAATCAGAGACATGGAAAAATTTTGATAATAGTTTCTTTGCTTTCATAGCCTGAGATTTCAAGCTTAATAACCAGATTTAATCTTCGAGATGAAAATGTTTCTCTTGGTAAATCAGTAGGCTTTGGAAGTGGTATATTTTTGTGTTCTTGTTATGCATTTGGACATCAAGAATTTTCCTTAAAACTTGGAGCTGTTTAGCTGTTACAGTTTAGACTACTAACGTTGCTGAAGAACTCTTATCTTTGCTGCTTTTGTTAGCTGTTGGACTTGAAGCAAACTTTTCTTGGCAGCAGAAGCTGTCGTGAGTGGCCACGTGCAAAACCCCTGGCCTTCTGTAGTAGTGAAGATGTCTACTATATTTTTTTCCTGTCCCGTGTGGTATTCATTTCTTAAAAAACCCAACAAACAAAAACCCCAACCCTCAGATACGTGCTTTAAAATTTGGATTAAAACCAATCCTTTTTCTCTTTTCCCTTCAAATTCCAGCTTTCAGAAGAGGAAAAAATCCAGCGGTACAGCATTCTCTCCGAGCTCTACGAACGCATCGGTTTCCACCGGAAATCCGCTTTCTTCAAGCGCATCGCAGCAATGCAGTGTGCTGCCCCCAGCATCCCAGAACCTGGCTGGAGGGCCTGCTACAAACTGCTTTTGGAAACTCTCCCTGGCTATAGCTTATCACTGGATCCTAAAGATTTCAGCAAAGGTGAGCGTCTCTGGGAAAGCACGGATTAGCGTAACCGGTCGTGCAACTGGCTTTCTGTTTCCAATTAAACCAAACCCAATTACCCATCTGTAACTAAATGCTGTAAATAGAGCAGTTCTTCAACACTCTACCTGCACTTTTTCATAGTGCTGCTTTCAATAATTTCAAGTTTGAGAGCCACTGCTGACCGTGGTTCCATATTCCTCTGTCTGCAGCAAATAATTGTTTTATTTATGAGGGCTTATTTTCTACTCCTTTTTTTTTTTTCCACCTCCCCCAGATGTCTCTGGTTTTGGTTTATACAGTTCTCAATACAAAAAAGGCCATATTTTATTATTGAGTAATTTTCCAATTAAAGTACCTCCAACTCGTGTGCTAGGCATTGTATTTCTTTTGGTATTTGTTGCTGCTTGGTCTTATAATGGAAGAATGAAAGATTCTTTTACATGTTTTTGTATATAGACACACTACGTATGATGTAATTATCTCCATCTTTAGGGTCAAATATGTCACATTTTCCCCCAGACTAGATGACAGTGCTGTTATCTGTGAGACTAGCATAAAGACAGTTTTATATGCTATATATAGTTAGAATTACTATTGCATCCCTTAAAAAGCAAAGGAAAAGCAGCCCGTGAGAACACACGCCAGTTCTTGCCACTGTTACATACTGTGTTCCCTTTCTGCAAGTGAAGTGCTGCTTGCTGCCCTTTCTAGGTAAGCTATGTTTCAACAACTTTATCAATGTTATCTACAGCTGAATATAAAGTAATACTTAAAGTTGGCTTGATTTTAGTATACTGTCTTACATTTTTTTCCTCTCAAGGCAGAGACAGTTGATATGCTGCTTGGGAACTCCTTTTGAGGAAACCTTTCCACGTTGCCCCAAAACCTGCAGTCTTTTGTGTAGTAACATCTTTAGGGACCATTTGCTACATGTTGTAGCTGCAGGACAGGAGCAGCAAGCCATGGGTTGAGCATGTATTGGTGGAAAGGAGGTGGAGTTCGCCAGTATGAAAAGCTGAACTGGTTTAAATACAAACAAAGAGCAACTGGAATACCCTCCCTTTCTGAGAGTGTATTGACTGCTGTTGGGATTCTAGTTCGAGGGTGTCTTTTAAGTTTAGTTGTTTCTAAACAATGCTGTGTCACTTAGCCATTGCAATAGTGGAGCTATCTACTCCATTCAGTCAAGGGAGAAGATGGAAATACTCATCTGATGTAGCCACTCTATGACATTTTTCCAAGCTCTCTTAGCTCTGTTGATGAAGCAGGCAGGGAGACAGCACGCTGTGCGGGTGCCTGGTTACAGTTTTGGAGAAAGTGGTGTGATTTAAGCAGTCACTGGAAGAAATGGTATGTGAGAGGAGACAGAAAATGCAAGTGCACTAGACAAAAAAGATACAAAGAGTCTAAGAAGAGGGAATGTGCTAGAAAAAAACCCCAACATTGTGGCCTGCGATGGAAAAAGAGAAGACTGGGATGGGACTGTGTTGAGAGAAGAAATTGTAGAAGTTCCACAAGAAGTTTCAATTAGAGGGGAAAAAAGTGACACGATCAGTGTTTTTCTCTCCTTTTTACCTTACCTTTATGTTGTGCTGAAGCACTCTGTCAAATTACCCCTGAAATGGTTGTTTCAGAGACATATGGAAAGATTGCTGTAAGCCGTAAGAACTGCTCGGTAAGAAAGACATTTCCCACAGGAAAAGTAATGAGGCTCTTGTGTGCAAAATAGAAACTCTGAAGGTTTTGCTTGCCATAAATATTTCTAGAAAGGTTTGCCAAATGCTGAAGGGTAATATTAGAAGGAAGGCTGTTTATGAAGCACTGCACCTCTTGGAATATCTGTTATTTAAAAATTATTGCTCTTGCTTACTACTAAAAGCAGGCTGAGTTTCATGAAGAGTATTGCATGTTACATTTTGGAAAGAAAAGTTACCTTATTGTTACCATAGGTACTGTGCAGAGATGGCATAAAAACTACATTTTGGACTATAAATTAAAAACTGGAAATGGGGAAATGTGCCTCATCTCCTGTAGTCTGACTGCTTTTTATTGACTCTTAGTGGCCAGGAAAGCATCTGGAGAAAATATCTTTTGCTTGGTCTTTAAAGAGGGCTAAGAAGTATTTGGTTTGGATAAAAATGAAGCTTCTGTATGAAATCTCACGTCTTGTTGAGAGAGTTTAAAAAATAGAACATTTTGAAGGCTTTAGCTATCCTTTTGTTTTTACTTCATGGGAAGCGTTAACTTCATGTTACGAGTTCTAATAATAAATTTATTAGTCGATAGGCAAACACATACAACAAAATGCTTTTACATTTACATGTTTAAGAAAACTTGAAGATCCTAATTTTTCTTCTGTTTTGAGTACAAGATTTGGATTTTGTAATTATTGGCTGCATTGGGTTATTTTTGTGTCCTTAAATTCCTGCTAGTATCTAAAGAAAACCAAAACCAAACGGATTGTGATGAGTACTAGATTAATGAAGTTATTAAATGACTGCTTGCTTCGCAGGAACTCATAGAGGATGGGCTGCAGTACAGATGCGTCTGCTGCATGAGCTGGTGTATGCCTCCAGGAGAATGGGGAATCCTGCTCTGTGCGTCAGGCATCTCTCTTTCCTTCTCCAGACCATGCTGGATTTTCTTTCTGATCAAGGTATGATGTTTAAAAGGAAAGATCTCTGCACTTTCCTTCCACCCAAGGATCAAACGTTATGTGACTTTGAGAAGTGATGGAGAGCACAGAAGGTAGGGAATCCTGTGTATGCGTGAGGTAGCTTGTTGATGGCAAGCAGTGGACAGTGTTACTAGCTTAAAACATTAGCATTCTGACCTTGATGTGTGACGTGCTGGATCGAAATGAAAAATCCCTTGAATGTTTTCCATCTGTAGATTGGCTGCCTCAAGCCTAACGCTCTGTAAATATGAAGAATGTGATCAGAGGGCATAATTTGTGTTTTGATTTAAATAAGACTTCTTTTCAAAATACTAGCAGCTTTCCTAAGTGCTATTGATGAAGAGGTTGAGAGGAGTTGAGGTTGATAAGTAAATTAAAACTAGAAGTGTGTGTGGAAGGTCAGCCTGGACCTACCAGCAGTTTTCTGGTGAAGTTATGTTTCCTGATGAACCAGTCCTAGCGTGGATACGGAATTCATTGAAGGCAGTAGGCACCATCCCTGTCTTGGTCTTGGAGACAATGAACTTGTAGAAGCTGAAGGTGATGAAATCACATTTAACTAGGACAGCAGACTTAGGTTTCTGTAGATTTCTGTGGTTTCTTTCAAAAAACTAATTTCATTTCAACAATAAATTTCAAGAGGATTTATTAAATTTATCAGTGGGTAACAGTGGAGTGCACGTGTCTGTGTGAGATTTTCAGCAATGGTCATGATGCCTGAGGACCTTTTTGTGGGGCAGGGCCGTGCCCCATTTGCAAAATCACCTGGAAAGGCAAAAAATGACAACTGTTATGTTTGTATTCTGTTTCTTAGGAAACAGCTTTCAAACAGGTTTGTTTACCGCCCAGATTCATGAGATTGAACTACTGATGAAGGGCTTTCAGAAATGTTTTTGATTCACAGTAAGTTAGGTAAAAGTGTTGGGTTTGTTTGTTTGTTTTTTCTCAGTTATTCTCTTGTTTAAGTAAAGAGGATGGGAGTAAAATAATGTAGGTTTTTGTTTTTCCTTTTCTCCTTTAGTGATTGCCAAACATCTCTCCTTGGTGACTTTGCTGGTGAGCTGTAGGTCTTTGCCTTCCAGCGACTTCCCTTGGCTTAGTGACTCAAATCAGTAGTGGGGGAAGGAGAGGAACTGAGAAACTGGAATAAATTGTCTTTCTGTCTGGAAATCTTACTTGTTATCAAAAAGTCACTGAATTTTCCAGGGCCTTTGATAAAGCTTCATTGATTTATGTATGGAAAGTTCTTCCAAATACAAGGTTTTAAGCTCTCCTCATGTGCATGTCCACATATGATACAGCTAATCCCTAATTCTAAAAGGGTTTGAAATCTTTAAGAGCATCAGTTTTTGTGACTGTCTTCAGAGAGTCTGAGTAAAGCTTCCGGTTTCGTAGGACCTATGATAACAGTGATGCTTAGTGTCTCTGAAAATCAAACTAAATGTTCTCCAGTGTGTTTGAAAAGCAGCTGAATCTTTTTTATCCTTTGTCCCAAAGTCATCCAAAATAGAACTTGCTGTTGTGTTTGAAGTCTTTTCTCCATGGGATGTTTCTCAGGCACGGTAAATGTGTTCCAAACGAGCCAGGGTGTGGATGACAGGAGATGCACTGAGATTGATATCATGGGATGTTGTGCAAGGGTCCATTTGGCCTACAAAATGACTGGAAATTTATAGTTCTTTTTAAAATACTGGAATATTAGGGAAAAAAAACCCAAGGAAACAAACAACAAAAGCCCTTCAACCTTGCACTCTAGTGAAGGACAGATTCTTTGGATGCATGGGATTATGCTACTTTAGTATTTTAAGCCTGTGAACTGTTTCCCTTTTGAACTTCTGAACTTTTGAACTGAAGGGTTGCAACTCGTATTCTTCTGAAACTTCCAAGTTTTCTTAACTAATTAAAGGTTTAATTAGGAAACTGAAGTAATACAGTAACACCAGAGTTAAAGGATGCTAAGATTTTATTGTTTTTCTGTGCTGCATAGAAAGTTGACCTGTCAACCAGCTACTGGGTGGAGGAAAACTCACTGATTGAACTGCTACCTGAATGTGCTTTTACAAATATCAAGTTTATTTCATTTAAGAAAAGCTTGTAATTGAAAACATGTGTGAAAATGCATGTTAAAAATACATGTTAAGTCTTACCCTTGTATTTAAAATTCAGGTACTTTGCAGATCTTCTTTACAGACAGAAGAAATTGAAGTGAAAACTCCAAGCTGAAATAGTTACCAGCTAAACACTTGACACTGGAACTTGATCTTCTAACCCTTTTTGTCTTAGGCATAGCTGCCTCTTAATACAGAAAATTATTATTCCCTCCATCTAGTTTGTTAATTTAATTCTGTTCATTTACTAGTTCAGTTGAACTTGAGATACTGAGACTTCCGAAAACAGAAAAAATTGATTTCTTCAAGTACAAGTTCAGCAGATGAGATTTAGTTGTCATAATGAAAGGTCTAGTAATGAGAAACTCTTGCTTCTATTCACAGAAAGCAAACACACGTGCAAAACTGTTTTGTGTTTAAACCAACTATTTTTTTATATATGTTTTAATTGAATGACACTTGATCATTATTTTCAAATACAGCTTTCGTATGAGTTTACTGGAGTTACAATTTCCAACAGTACAGCCTGGCAAATCTGAATAAAAAATATCATCAAGTAAATGGGAGATGTCAGTCACTATTTTAACACGGAAGCTAAGAGTCTGATTTAAAATTAAGCTATTTAGTTACATAAATATGTAAAATGCCATCTTCTGCTTAGCAAAAAGAGGTACCAAATTCTTCATAAAAGCTCTCTAATCTCAAGCCATTATGTTTTAATGCTAACAAGCTCTTGAGAATCACTCTTTCTTTAAATAAGAATTAAAATGTGCAATTGCAAAGTTGCTTGGAATGAAATCTCTCTCTTTTGCATAATGCTGTTTGAAAGCTCAGGCTGTGTGCACAGCAGAACTGAATTTTGTTTGGGTAAGGTCAGATACTTGGGAAAAACCCCAATATTTTATTGTGGGTCTTCATTGAGAATACCCATACTGCTTACAAGGACTGTGGTTTGTATTGTGTGCAAGTGATTCTGAGTTAGCTCATCTATTAGGGCCTGTTTAAACACAGAGCTACATTCAGTAGATTCCTAACTTCCAGGCCTGCTGTGTTGCTTTTGGTGGCAAGGATCTCAGAGCACTTTTCTCACCATTCATGGTATGGGATGAAACTAGGAATGCTTCATTCTGTTTGGTTTGGTTTGGTTTTGTAGGCAAGTTCTGTTCATTAAAGATCCTCAAAGTATGTCTGTTATGTGGGAAATAATGCTTCTTGGTATTCCTCTGCCATGAAGATATTCCTGCCCTGTGATAGTCGTTGCACTTCAGTTCTTTTCAGCCTTGTAGTGAGATCATAGAATCATAGAATGGTTTGGGCTGGAAGGGATCTTAAAGATCATCCGGTTCCAACCCCCCTGCCATGGGCAGGGACACCTCCCACTAGAGCAGGTTGCTCAAAGTCCCTTCCAACCTGGACTTGAGCACATCCAGTGTTGGGGCATCTATAGTCTCCCTGGGTGACCTGTTCCAGGGCAACCTGTTCCAGTGTCTCACCACCCTCACAATAAAAAAACCTTCTTCCTAATTTCTAATCTGAGTCTACCCTCTTCCTGTTTAAAGCCATCACCTCTTGCTCTGTCACTACAAGCCCTCATAAAAAGTCCCTCCCCAGCTTTCTTGTAGCCCCCTTCAGATAGTGAAAGGCTGCAATAAAGTCTTCCTAGAGACTTCTCTGCTCCAGGCTGAGCAACCCCAACTCTCTCAGCCTGTCCTTGTAGGAGAGGTGCCCAGCCCAGTAAATCCAAGATCTCTACTGCTCCAACTAATTAATTATACTAATGACTCTGTGATAACTCTGCCTTGTATTAAGCATGCAGAGGTAAATTTTTGTTGATCAGTGTTCTGGATGTCTTTATGTTTGAGGTGAGTGACAGTACATGATGAAAAGAACAGTATGTAGAAGTACTTCCCGAAACATCCCAGGATGCCTTCCTGTTGTTCCTGCGTGTGGTCGGTTCTGTATCACTGGACACCACTGTTAGTTCCAGCTGCATCCTTTAGGACTTGGTCCTCAAAACCGTTTGGCAGGGGTTTGAGATTGTGGAGGCTAAAACATTGCACATAAAACTGCACATTGGCCTTGTGGCACCAGGCACGAGTGGTCCTGAGTAATCAGCAGGCAGATGTAACAAGAGAAATTACAGTGCTCTGTGGTTTTTCTTCTCTCCGACATGGTCAGTGATTTCAGAAACAGCCTACATTGTCTGAGCTCTCTGGGGACCCTTTAGATGCTTCTCTAGCCAATTAGATGGTCAGGACAGGTACTGCTACAGCATTGGCGTGGCCTTTGGTGTCTCAAAACGTCTGTTCTGCTGCTCTGATCATTCCCTAGATTAACACGAATGCTTTCTTCAGAAGTAGACCCATGTTGGCTAACGAGCTGAAGAACCACGTGGCCTGTCTTGTATGTACATCTTCACCTTTCAACACCGGGAAGACAGAGACTAGTGGACGTCATGTAATTCAGACTCTTTCTGTGATGACCTTTTAGTCTTTTCAGCAGCAGCAGTGACCAAAAGTAAATAGGCTGGGTCCCACAGCCCTGACTGAAACACATCTGGCAGCTTGGCAAATAAGATAGACTTACTGTTCTGGTTTTGCTGATCTGGTTATCAGGGCTTTTCTGCTCACAGAGTATAAGATTCGGAATAATTTTAGCTTATTTATTTTTCTGCTGATGTCATGAAGAAATTAGCTTTGGCCTTAGTAAGCTAAGACTGTTATCCTGGGCTTCTTTAGAAATAGCCATGCGATAGTGGCATGTTCTCTCCAGAGTGGATACTCAGCACCCTGGTCACAGTCATCAGTGCCGCTGAAAGACCTGAAATCTGCAGTGGAAGACTTAACTTGTTATGAGATTTCTCTCTTCAACCAGAGAGCAGACAAGGTCCTGCATGGGATGAAGGACTTGGGGATTTTCCTTGCTGTAGCTGGATATTTTCTCTTCAGAAGCAAACATTATCAACAGAGTTCATCAGTCTCCAAAAGGAGGGATTTGTGTGTGGATTTTGATTTTCGGTCTGTCTGGTTTATCTATCTTCATACCAGCATTGCCCAGGAAATACCACGGAGTGCCTGAGATCATTACTTGGTCAGGAGTTGTTTTTATGGTTTATCTCGGGCAGCGATTGCATGAGTCAGTGGGATGGTAAAAACATAGCTCTACTGAAGAAAATGCTTTTTGTTCCTTTCAAAGGTCCTGAGTTGGATTTTTAGAAATATCCCTGTTTGTCTAAATGTCACTGGTGTGATGCTGAACTCCCCTGTGGCAAGGTTCAACCCCTGCTGCAGTACCACCCCTTCCTTGGCACTTCAGAATCGTATGACACGTTGAGCCATGCCATGCATACCTCAGAGGTTTCTAACTTTGGCTTCTGGCTGTGTTCTCATGAAAACAATCTCTCACCTTCCAGAAGATGCTTATTCTCAGCCCGTGCTCTGATCGTCCTCCTCGATGAAGAATTTCTGCCAAAATTTCTGCTGAAGGTATTCCAGTTTCCCCCATCAGTTGTGGTGGGCTCGTCAGTGCTGGCTGGTCAGACCACTTTGATGCCTTCAGAGCTGAGAGCTGTTGGTAGTTGGAGGACCCAGGACTGCATGCCAATGATCTGAGATGGCTTTCAGAACCTTTTTGTTCTCCTTTCAAGACTGCTGTGCTCAGATGATGGCTGACGTGTCGACTGCCGCGGGGAGGTCTGTGCCTCTTGAAAAGAGATGAGCTTGATCTAAGAAAAATAAAATAAGAATCCCTGAATTTTGTTTATCTGTAGAAATCATGGTTAAGCCTGGACTGATTGTCATTTGATGATGTCAGACGTGTGTCTGACAACTCTTAAAATATGCCTTTCTCTCTTGCAGCTTGAAAGAGGAGACTACGCCGTATTTTACAGACATTCATTTTTATTTATAGCACAGATTGCTTATGCATTCACATGGTGATATTTAAATTTCAAATTCCTATGTAGAAATATAGGAAATGAGGAAGAATATTAAACTGGGATTGTAAAAATTGACAGCTAGACCAAAAGGAAATGTGTAAATGCCCTGAAGTGTCACCCTTCTGCTAAGCCTATATTGGCAGCGGTAAAGACCAGGCTCATTTCCTGATCTTGACATGAAAGATTGTCTTGAATTTCTACCCAAACTCCTGTGAGAATGAAAAAAAGCTTCATGGGCAGTGGGTGAGCTTGACTTTTCCACACAGATCTGACTAAATGACATTTCACTGGAGAGAGAGTATCTAAGATCAACCTATAAACACGTAAAGAAGAGAGCACGCAATGATCTAAAACCACCACTTGTGTTGAGGGGCTGCTGGAGCATCTTGTTCCTGAACGTTCACCAAGCCTTATCCTGTTCTCTTGTCCATGTCTTACTGTGCCTTTCTCATTTTTCCCCTGTTCAGACTGCTGTAGCAAGAGTTCTTGAGAGCTTCTGGAAAGGAAAACTGACAGGAAGGGCGGTATCACCATTTGTTGCTGAGCCAGGGGTTTTTAGAAGAGTTTCTGGAGTAGACTTGACTGTGATGTGATTTCTTGAGAAGGGAAAGTAAGACATCCTGCACTGGAAACCTTCTTCTAGAAGGGCTGCCTGCCCTGACTGTCAGGAGTAATCCCCTGAAGCCTGTGTGATGTGGGCACCAACTGCTTTGCTCTGTAGCTTCTCTCCTTTTGTGCTGCAATTCTTGATAATCTAGTAGTAGCCTGTCAGCACTTAGGAATGTTTTGTAGTCATAAAGAATATTATTCCCAAACACTGTGTTTAAATTAGGAGAGCATTTCACCAGGGTCCTCTCTAGGGTGTAAATTTTTAGCAAGGTAGAAGCTGGTGATTTCAAGGCCTGAAAAGAACAGAGCTTTAATCAGACTGAGCAGAGAATAGAATGCAAATTACAACTCGATGTAAACTTGGGAGTTGAAGTGAAGTTTACTTAACTGACACTGATGAACTGATTTTAATGCACTGACTTGTATTTCAGTTGACAAAGTACCTGCAGGTTGTTTTTGCCTAACAAATAAATGTTTCAAAAGGGAGTTAGTTTGGTTGGTCTTCGAATATTAGAACTAACTGATTTCAGGATGGAGACTGAAATCTCCAATATAATTACCAGGGGATATTTATAGCAGCATGGCTGCTGCTTAGCCATTAATTCAAAATCTTTTTACAGCTTCAGCATGTTGCCCCATCTAATCTGTATGTACATATATATAAAAAGTATCTGCATGTGCATATAGATTAAAAAAAATGTAACTGAATAGACTTGTCACCTCGTGCCTTCAGTGTATAGCAGTGCCACAGTCTGGTGGAAGAATGAATATATTAAAAAAGCTTGAATGTAAATGCTTTCTGACATACTCTAATAAAAGACTTTGGAAATTTTACATGAAGTAGGAGGAAGCTTCTTAGAAGCCTCTTAACTCTTTGTATTCACCGTGGTACTATGAATTTTGCTGCTTTTTATCTAGTTCTATGTTTTCTTCAGTTGTGTACTATAAGCCTTCAGCAGTGTTACGCACTCTTGTTCCTTGGAGTTATCTGCACCACTTTCTCCTGCTTTTTTAAACACCCCCCCCCCCCCCCCCCCCCTTCTTTTTGTCCCTCTTTGTTTTTTTGTGACAGAGCCTGGCCCAGGCTGCCCGGAGGGGTTGTGGAGTCTCCTTCTCTGGAGACTTTCAAACCCCACCTGGATCTGTTCCTGTGTGGGCTGCCCTGGGTGACCCTGCTCTGGCAGGGGGGTTGGACTGAGGACCCTTCCAGCCTCTGCTGTTCTGTGATTTGTTATGATTTGTGTTCAGGCCATATATTTCCAAATAGACTTCTTTTTTTCTGGAGACAGTATTATATACATTGTTAAAAATAATTATTGGATAAAATTCATAAGCATTACATTATTGAAGATAATCCAAATAACATGTTTCTTTGAATGTTCTTGTATTTTTAAGCAAAGCCAAAGAAAAAATGCAACATTTGATATGATTTAGTAGCATAAGTACAATTATTGTAAGAGTTTTAACACAAAATAACATCACAAGTAATTTGTTTCTCTTCTTTGCCTTTGGTATTGTTCCAGAGCAGGACTTGTTCACATAATAATGCTATTATTATTATCCTTAACATGCTTGAGGCCAATTGTATTGGGTATGTAGATTTACAAGATAGATTGTAGAAATATTTATTTTGACAATGAAAGAAATTTAACAAAAAGTAGGTATAGACTGACACTTCTGAATGAAGAAAAATCCAGAACACTGTTTTGCTTAAGGTCACTGAATTAAATTGGTCCATCCATTAAGGCTTCAGGAACATAAGTAATGTATACAAAAATTGGCATTACACTGGAGTTATTTTGTATAAATACAAAAAAGCCAACTAAGACTTTAGGTTATAAATTCAGGTTAAGCTTCTGTTACATTAAAAATAAAATAAAAAAAGAATTCAAACTTCTATTAAATTTACTTTCTAGAAAAGAAAGATGTAACACAAAGCTTGGAAAGCTACACAGCAAAATGCCCGGGTACCATGGAGTTCATCACTCTTCCAGATGGTTTGAAGTTGCCTCCTGTTCCGTTCACCAAACTGCCTATTGTGAGGTAAGACTCCAAAATGAAGTCTTGAGCTTTTCCACAGTACCTGTCATATTTTAAAGGATACTTGAAGGATGTAGTTTTCTCAGTTTACGTAAGTCGTTTACAATAGCATGGAACAACGTCAAATTGTTTTGAGAAGTTCTCAGTCAAAAATAGAGCCTTTGAGCAGAAAATACTGCCTGTGGCCTTTAGTTTCAGAAGGAGAGAGGTTTGGGTGTTTTTTTAAGTTGTCATTCAAGAGTTTCTAATACAATCAAAGAAAAGTGTTGCTGAAATTTAACTTAGCTACCTGATCATTCGGAAGCTCCACAAGTTGGATGGTGTCCCCATGCGTGGAGCTTGGAACTCAGCTGGAACTGATGTTTTTTGTAGCTATTCCTTTCCAGATGCTGCACCTTCATTGGCCTGTTCTAAACCTGTGTTCATTTTTGTGCCAAGGTACATTATGCACTTGGTCCAGTGAATAATACCTACTTTAGGTTGAAGCCTAGCGTGAAGTATTAAGAGTCAGAGAGAAAAACCAGCCATTTGGCATCAGTAATAAAAGTCTAAGGGAAAATCTTTGTCAAGAGGTGGTTTTTTGAAGGAAAGATAATTAGTATTGAGAAAAAATATGATAGACATTGAAAGGTAGAGTTCTTACAGAGATTTAACTTCTCAGTGTGAGGTCATCAAGCATTTAATGAAGCAAGAGTTCTGGTATCACAAAGAGATAATAAAGGGCATAGACCATTTTTCCCAATACAACTGGTTTTGCCATGTTCTCTCTAACTACTTCTATTTCTTTTTTCACATTTACTGAAGAAAAGAGACATTGTCTGACTGTTTGTAATGCAGAGGTCTGTTCACACTGACAATTTGTTGTGTGGGAGGTGCTTGCTTAAGGTGCAGGTTTGACTGAAACCTACGGTTATACATGGCCAGATGGAATTGTTTGTGCAGTCAGAATGGTCACAACCCTTTCCAGGGGTGTCCTGGAAACAGTGTTATGTCTCTGGGTTGGACCAGGTACAAAGCTGTGCACTGGCTTGGCACCTTGGCACACTTTTAACGTGGACTGAGAGGGGAGAAATGCATCTTCCCTGAGGTCTTCCAGCACTGGCCCCTCAGTGGATACAGTTAGCACTGACCAACCATCTAGGATGACTTTGCAGATGCAGCTTTGTGTTGCCTGTTCACTGCTGCTGTCCATACTTTGGAGTTGCACCTGGTATCAAGAAAAAGCTATCCCAAAAGCCTTAATTCCCAAGGTATCCCAAAACCTTAGCTGTTAGACCCAAAGGTACTTGTCGCAGTGGGAGTTGAGTAATTCTGTTATCAGCTGAAGGCAGAGTTGATGTATTTTCACAAAACCATCTATGTATAGAGCTACCCTAGTCATGTTTGAGTATCCTAGGTCATATTTGCAGTTAAGACACACAGGTTTTAACAGTGACTTAACAGTCACTTCCAGGTTTTTCTAACCTAATTGAGGTATCTGCTGTAGGGTGAGTTGAATTGCTAGAGTACGTGGACTGTATTACCTCATTTACCTTGGGCTTGAAGTATGTCCAATGACAAGTTCAGGTTGCTTTGTCTGTATGTAAGATGAGTTCCCTGATCCATACATTCTGAAGGCAGTTTCCACCTAAATACATGAGAAGAAATACAGCCCTGATTCCTGGAAGATTTTAGACATCAAATTTAATGTAGATTTTAACCTAGCCTTTTTTTTTTTTAAATGAAAGAAAAATGAAATATTATTTGAAACCTTGAAGCTAATAAAGTAAATATGTATTGTCCTTTCTAGTGCTTGAGTTAGGTGACTATAGAGAGAAGTTAAAGCAAAAGCTTCCATGGGGATGCTTTTAAGGCAAAATACTTCCTTTTGAGAGTAAGAGTGCTGCCAGCCACTAAGTGACTCTTGCAGATCTCTGTTCTAGGAATAATCTTAGTATTACACAGTATAAAACCAAAACTACTTTTTTTAATCTGCCTGTGCATGGTATCTGAATCCTGGATTAGTCTGTGGTTTTTGCTTAACTTTTTAACCATGGAGGAGGTGGATTGTACTGGGCACATGCCTTAGCACTTTCTTGCTCTCTGTGCAGAATATTTAATCAAATTCAAGTCTGGATGATGTGGGAAATGCCAATTGAATCCTTTTTTTATAGGAGTCATAGATGCAGAGCCCCCACTTTGGATGTCTGTTCGGTGTGTGGGTGCCTCTGTCACACTGCCTCACTTGAAATGTTTTGTATGCAGAGAGAAGGGGACAAGCACATGCTAATTGCTTACTGTTCCTGGGCCTAGCTTTCAGAAAGTGCTCACCATCCAAGGGCTTCTTTTCCACTATCAGCTCGTGCTGACCTGGCTGCGCTTGGACTGTTGAAAATAGTTGCTGCTGTTTTGCCAGGGGGTGACAGCCCAAGATCAACATCAACAGCTAAGAATTGCTGCTTGTGTCCCTCTCCTCCTTCTCCTTTTTTGTCTTTTGAACGTTCTATGAAAGCCATAGTGATAAAAATCCATAATCCCAACAAAATATTACTTGTGTCTAAGCATAAAGTCTCCGGTTAAGTCTGCACAGCAGACCCAGTGTATCGTAGAGCTGTCCAGCTCGTTGGAAAAGAGCTGTGCAGCAGGCCTGCAGAGCTCCTGGAGCTAAATCCTGTTAATTTTTAAGACAAATTATAGAAGAGTGGAAATGTGGTTTTGATCAATGTAAAGTAACCTAAGCTTATGGGTCAATCCACGCTAGAACCCTCTAGAAACATTCGCGTTTCATAACGATGACGACCTCTGCTGACTGTTGGCATTTCATGGTCTGCTAGTTTTTAATCCATTTAATGTGAGGTGCTTATTTTGGATGCAGATTTCTCGAGCAAAATACCATCAAACAATGAAATGCTGCAATGAAATGGAAACTGTTACCTTATTCTCCCCCATACCTGTAAAGCAAAAGCGATCTGACTTGGGAAAAAATCTTTATATTCTGTTACTCCTGATAAATAAAGGGCAGCTGGACCTTAAATCCTAGTTCAGTGTGGTGTTCTTTACAGTGTTTCTTTTTTTGGTGTGTATTGTGTCTTTTAACTAGATGGCTGGTCTATTATTGACATGCTTTAAATATTACCACATTTAATGTGTTCTTTTTCTCACTCCTTTAAATTTACTTGGTGTCCGTTTTCCCTCTGACTTTGCAGAGTGGTTTTTTTGGTTTTTTTATGTGTTCTGTTTAGGTTTTTTTTTTTTCTGATTTTGTTTTGGGTTTGGTTTTTTTGTTTGCTTGGTTTGTTTTGTTTTTGTTTTGTAGGTTTTGGGTTTTTTAAGTTCTTATTTCCCCTCTAAACAAGTTTGGTTTTAATTAACCCGACCTTCTTCCCATACAAGATTTTGATCTTCTGGGTAGCTAGTGAAATAATTGTGTAATTCCTAATTGTCACTCATTTAAATTCAGTCAGGCTGGGCCAGGGGTGAGAGAATGTATGTTATTGAAGCTTTTCACACAAAAGAATTCATGTTCTGTCTGTGATCTGTGAGGGTATAGCAGTCTCATTTGTGGCTCAAGACCAAAGCCCTTCTTTCTATGTATAAGATTCCTTTTCATTAGCACAGTTTTGTGTTTCTTCAAATAAGTATCATTTAGATGTTTTGCTTTAAGTTGCATGCTAATTTGTAATAAAATTCCATCAGAAGAGGATTCAAGATATGAAATATTCAGCAGTCTGTCATAGTTTATTCCTCAGGCTCATTGTCTGCTGTTTTGTATTTTGATTGCAATGCTGACACCGAGCATCACCAACAGATAATAGATGGATGTGATTTATTTCTTGTTCCAAAATACTTGTAGTGTTATGTAGGAACTTCTTATCAGGTGTTTTATATCACAGAGATAACATCTGTGTGCTGTTACTCTTAGATTTTCATTATTTTTTCAGCAGTAGCACATTATCTTGAATGATTTGGGTATTTTAGATTTTTTTTTTCCTTGTATGTATGTACTTTTTATTAGTGGGCTGTTGATACAACTGTTCTTTACTGTGCTGAGGACTTAGGCTGTTTTCATGTTCTCAGTAATAGTTCACTGTTCTGAAAACAAGTATAATTCTGTAACTTTGGCAAGTGAATTGCTTCAGGTATATCCTGTAAATGATGCAGAACTGCCATGTAAAAGAATACTTCAAAGTGAAGACACTTGATTTTAAGTTGTCTGTATGACCTTTATAGCTGAGGAAGGCAAGTTTCTTTCTTAGTGCTCCGGTGCTCATCATAGTATTTGAAGAAAGTTGTAAAACATGACAACCTAATCGTGTACTCTAACACTTATAACCTCTTTGGGTTATTGTGGCACTATCAAAGAATTCCAGTGAGGTAAGCTTTACTGGGGGAGGTGGATGTAGGAAAGAGGGGGAAAAGGGTGGTAATCTTTGAACGTGCAAAGTTGGAGTTTTCTAGGATTCTTGTACTTGGCCTGTTACTTGGTTTTAGAGGTCTCCTCGGGTTAGAAGTCTCCTTGGCTTTTCTAGTCCC
Organism: Todiramphus chloris collaris; assembly: GCA_025345505.1. Taxonomy (NCBI): domain Eukaryota; kingdom Metazoa; phylum Chordata; class Aves; order Coraciiformes; family Alcedinidae; genus Todiramphus; species Todiramphus chloris. Next base: position 2,382,787 of record JANVCC010000125.1, on the reverse strand, counting down.
CCTGTCACCTTTGTGGCCCTCGATTGGACACTCTCCAGTAGTTCCCTGTCTCTTGAACTGAGGAGCCCAGAGCTGGACACAGAACTCCAGATGTGGCCTCACTAGGGCAGAGTAGAGGAGGAGAAGAACCTCCCTCGACCTGCTGGTCACACTCTTATTCAGTTGAATCCATGAGTGATTATGAAGGGGAGATTCCTGTCTCTTAGTGACGTTCCTAATTAAAAGCACAAATACTTCAACCTTGGTAGACTGTAGCAAAATAGCTCTGCTACTGATTCCCTTCATGGTATTGTAGGGATCTGGGTCTAACAGGGATACAGTCTAAGAAATCATTTATTTTCTGTCTGTTGGCAACTGCTTTCTGGTTCTTCAACAAACCCACTCAAATTTCTGGGATGTTTCCTTCCTTCTAGAAGCGACTCTGTGCATTTTAACTGCTTTAAAATCTGTTTATTTACCTGGGAAAAATTCCTTACTTGTATTACGTTGCCTAATAAAACTTTGTCTTGCTTCTACTTCGGGTGTAAGTCAAATATTTGGTTGCTTTCTGCACTGGACTTGTGGTGTATTTGTTGTTCACTTTGCAGGTAACTTGGAAATTAATAGCTGGATATCAAATCACCGACCTGGCTAGTTTGGGGTTTGTTGCTTGCTGTAGAAGATATTTTTCCCTTGGTATTTGTTTTTAGGGAGCTTTCTGAAACTTTGTCTTTAGTTTCCTTGAGTTGGTGTTACTTTGTTGTGTACTGTAGGTGCTTACTTCACGTTGTCCATGTCAGGTTTTTTAGTCAGTAGAGTCTTATTTACTATTTACCAGTTCATTGCTAACACAACCATCTACTGGAAAATAAAGTAGAAAACCAAAATATTATAAAATTATTTTTACTCAACAGATCTGTGAAGCTCTTGAACCTTCCAACCAGTCTCCGACCTCACAAAATGAAGAGTCTGCTTGGTCAGAACGTGTCAACCAAAAGCCCCTTCATATATTCTCCAATTATTGCTCACAGCCGTGGGGAAGAACGAAGCAAGAAAATAGGTAAGAATATTTTGCAGTGTTTTCTGTTGTTTTGTTAAATTGGAAGATTTTTCTTGGTCAAGGAAAGCAAGCCTGAACATTACCTTCTCGTACATGAAATAATCAGGTTTTTAGCCTATAGTTCTGGAGGAGCAAAGTTGTTCTCTGTGGGGCAGTTTCAAATTCAAGAGAGGAGAATAAAGTCTCATAGATTATAAAATTGCTTTTCAGAGGAGATAAACTAGTTTTATTTCCTTCAAACACATTTTTTCCTAGGGGAAAACTTAGTTCTGATGCATTCTGTTCAAGAGCAGCCAGCTTAGCAAGTTGTCATGTGTGGTGCCCTGAGCAAAAGCACTGTTGGGGTTTCCCTTTTTCTGATAAACCGTCACGGTATCTTGGATCCTTCATGATGATATCATCATGAACATGACAAAATTAGGATGGATGAGCTACACGTTCTTGGACAGAAGATGCAAATCCATAGGAAACTGGCTTGTGGTAGCTCATCACTCATAGAATCCCAACGTTAGACCATTCAGATTCTAAAGTTGGTTTTCAGCTTCTCTCTTTCGGAAGGAAAAATGCATTTAGTTGATACCCTGTTATGATTTAACTGAAACTCAGAGTGATTAACTGATTAGTTTGTCTTGAAGACATTTCAGCAAAAAATAAAAAGAAGTCTTATGAACAATGTTCAGAATAATAGTAATTTTCTGCTAGGGGATTATGTCATTTATTATAAAGCTCCTTAGTGCAGTAATTGTGCTGTTGGAAATAGATTACATGGCTTCTTTCAAATCCTGGATTAAGTTACAAATATTGGTAGTCGTTTTTTGGCTTGTTTTGTACGTACCACAAGCGTGGTAATTTTTAACACAGGCATTAGTGTCTGCACAAAAAGGACTTGTGTGACTATGGAATAGAACTGATTTAGAATCATAGAATTCTCAGGGTTGGAAGGGACCTGAAAGATCATCTGGTTCCAACCCCCCTGCCATGGGCAGGGACACTTCCCACTAGAGCAGGTTGCTCACAGCCCCAGCCAGCCTGGCCTTAAACACTTCCAAGGATGGGGCTCCCACCACCTCTCTGGGCAACCTGTGCCAGTGTCTCACCAGCCTCATGGGGAAGAAATTCTTCCTAATGTCCAACCTGAATCGACCTGTCTCTAGTTTTAATCCATTCCCTCCAGTCCTGTCACTGTCCCACAGCCTAAAAAGCCCCTCCCCAGCTTTCTTGTAGCCCCTTCAGATACTGGAAGGCCACAGTAAGGTCTCCCTGGAGCCTTCTGTTCTCCGGACTGAACAACCCCAACAAAGTCAAATACAGAAATTTGAAGAATGATCTTTATCTTAGTTTAACTCTTTATGTTACTGTTTTTAGTACTGTATAACCACCAAAAAGAAAGAAAAAGTAGAGAGAGTACTTGGAAGTATCAAGGCTTGTTGGATTTTTCTGTATCACACTTTGAATTGTAAAACACTAAACATTTAGCAGGTCATCATCAGTAGTGGCTCCAACTAATTCTTCAACTAGATAGTTCAGGAATAAGTTAGAGCAGAAACTTTTGAGTTAGGTGTGTGTGCTCCTCAGCACTCTCTGGGACCCCTCCTTTGTTCTCTCTCCTTTTTGACCCTTCCAACAGTCCTCTTTCATCTGCTTTTAAAACTGATTTTCTCCAGCAGTGTAGCAACCACTTGGCTTATTCATCTGGGTTGTGCCTGGCCTGCAGAGCATCTCTGTATGGTTTCTTCATTCTAACGTGTGGGGCCGCGGGGTTTTTTCCCCACAATCTTACAGGTTAGATGTTGGACATAATCTACCTGTGCTGTTGACCCCTGATTCTGATGAAGATGGTTCTGATTACCTTGAGAAGAACATGCACGTTTTCTGATTTGTTTCATGATGATGTACATGTTCAATAAATCATTGGAACTTAGGAAGTGAGACAATACGCAGAGGTATGGATTATTATCTCGCAGTTTGGATGGATATGGCTTAGTGCTGCTTAAAAATGGACTTGAATTGAATTTTCAATATTTAATCTTTTCTGTGTACCTTTTTTATTTTTACGTTTTTCTTCCATTTAAATAAAACCTGATTGTTCACCTTGTCATACAGTTGTGTTATGCAGTATTCTTGTTCCTTGATGGATACAAAAGAACCCTGCATTTTCTTAAAACAGTCTAGGATTTGTGTATGTGCTGTGTGTATCACAGGAGTTTTATATTACCCAGGACAGTTTCTTCTTTTAGGTTTTTATTTAGCTCAAGGAGATGTCTGAACTGCTTGTGATCCTGTAAAGCATTTGTCTTTTCAGGTGCATTCACTTTTAAAAGCATCTCATGTTTCATTCAAACTTTAACAAACAAAAGAATGCGCAAAATGAAATCAGATACTTCCTGTGAAAGAAGCTGAGAAATGTTAATAAACTTTGAAACTCATGAGAATATTTTAATGACAAGTATTTAATTAAACCCAACAACAATAACAAATGAGCTGTGTTTTTCTTACATGGAAATATGTAAGCCATATTTTTGTTAAATTACTGTTACAGCGAAGGAAATCCGCGTAGTGATGACAAATCAAAGGGAAAATAAACCCTTTAGAAACTCTTGAGGAAATGTTTACAGCTTTCAGCTTGATAAGCTTTTCTGATTGGAAACAATAAAGGCGATAATTATATTCTGGTTAATTTGCTTTAATAGTACACTAGTCATGAGAAATAAACCTACTGATTTTTGATGCAAAGGGTTTATTTTAAAGTGCCGACAGTCTAAAGCAGCAAGAATGTATAATACAGCTCCATGAGGAAATCTGGCAACTTATATGTCTTTCCCATATTAGGTAAAGAGCACTATTGATATTGTCTAGGACCATATAACCTGGTTTGACCTGTCCTTTCAAAAGCTTCTCCTCCAGTGAGGCAGTTCTGTAGCGTTGCCCTGGTGTCTTTTACATGAGGTAACTGGACCTTCTGGAAAGGAACCCGGAGGCAGACTGTGAGATCTCTAGGAATGGGAGTGGCTTTTTGGTGGTGGTAGGAGTGTTTGCCTGTGGGAATGACAAGACTCTGTGTGTGTGTGTGTGTATATTTATTTTTTATATATATATTATTACCCCATAATAAATTATAGAATCATAGAACAGCCTAGGCTGGAAGGGACCCTGAAAGATCATCTGGTGCAACATTTCATGGGAAGAGGAGCCTAGGTAAGATGATCTAGCACCTTGGACAGTGGCATCTTGAAAAGCCCCAGTGGTCTGGGCTCCACCATCTCCCTGGGGAGGTTGTTCCAGCCACCCTTTAAGTACTGGAATGCTGTGATGACATCTCCCCTGAACCTTCTCTTCTCCAGGAAGAAGACAACCTTACTTCTTTAGTTTTTCTTCATGGGGCACTTTTCTTCAGCCCCTTTCAGCAAGGCTGCTCCCCAGCCCCACAGAGATCCTAGCCTGTACTGGGCTTTTTGGTTATGTCATCCCGGGTGAAGGTCTTGGCACTTGTCACAGCTTTGGACACTACCACTCCAAGCTGGCGCTCCCCTGGTTTGCGTGCGCCTTCCCGTGCTCCCACCCGGCCATGGGCACAGCCGGCACTGCCCAGCTCTCACCCGCCACTCTC
>JANVCC010000125.1:2259994-2378131 GCA_025345505.1 Todiramphus chloris collaris | reverse complement strand
GGGTCACCTGGTCCCAGCTCTCACCCGCCACTCTCTGCTGGTGCCATCGGTCCCCTGGTCCCTGTCCACATAGGGCCCAAGATGTGTGATGGGCCCGGGACCCCTCTCAGGCACCGGCAGGGCTGCCGTGCGGTGCTGCTTGTGCTGCTGGCGTCGGCTGCCCGTGGTGTCCGTGCCGCTGTAAGGAGGTGGTTCAGGGGCTGCTTGACAGCAAGGGAGGGATGATTTCAGTAAAAATTAAGAAATAAACCTAGAATCCTTTCTTTTCAGAAGGGAAGACCCATTAAAGCATCAGACAGTTAATGTGCTGCATTTGTTTAGAGTTATAATTACAAGAAGTCAGGAGTTTCCTGGTCTGGGACCTTTTTCAGAATCACTTTTTTTATGTGATTGCATTGAAAGAATTTTCAGAAAAGACATTGCAGCCTTGTGGTAGTTCTCCTATCAGTGTCGAGGGACTGAAATGTTTGGCTACTCCAAGTGCCTACATTGATACTGTTAACCATCATGGGGCTTCAGTGCTTCTGCTCCCATACCAGTATGGTGAAGAAAACCCTCCAAGACTCAACTTGGGTGGTAGAAGGAAGAATTCTTTATCATGGCTCTGGGTGCAGAGGCAGTCACTCCACCTAACGGGCACCCCTGGTTGTTTGGTCATAGAGGTTCAATACAATTTCAAATATAAGTAGTCATTGTCTTTCTAAGGCTATATTAACATATTCCTGTTTTCCCTAGACCTCATTAATAAATGCTAAATGGCCCTGATGCTTGCGTGCTTCAATTGCTTGGTGGTCACCTGAGGTCCTCTGGTGGTTGTTGGTTGGCTTCCTCCCCGTGTTCACGAGTTGGCCTTTATTCCTGCACGTGATCAGTTCACCCCTTCTCTATTCTTTCATAAGGCTGCTTTCTTCTGGTGTGACTTTTTCTGTCAGTCTTGCTCGCGGGAGGTCTCAAGGCTTCCTCCTTATCCCTCCACACAGTAAGAGTTTATCAAACTAAACTCTTTCAACATCAGCAAAGTATTAATTTTTAAAAGGCTGACTGTCAACTTTGTATCAATCCAAGTGTTTCTGGTTAGAAAGGTGGACTATAGGCTTCCTTCAGCTATGTATACACTTTGGTACCCTTGGAGTTCTGGACGATACCCCTTTGGAGGGGTAACCCTTCTTTGGAGTTCTGCAGAATGCCTAACACCAATAAGGAATTAAACACAAAGAAATGCGCAGAACATCTCATATACTTGTGCTTTTAAATGTTTTGTTTTAATCAACAGTTCTGCTTTTCAGGTTTCATAGTAATATAACTTGTTAATATCCCTGAATGTATGTTTTTAATTTCCACTAGCATTAATTGGAGTTAAACATTTGCATTGAGTACATCTCCCCTGAGCTCTCCAACATTCCTTGCGAAATGTAATGAGGTAGTAAACGATTGTGAATGTACTATTAGAGTACAGGTGGTTTCAACTGTGAATTACAGTCTCAATAACACCTAATTTTTTTACTGGAGATTTTCTAATATCCTAGTTAAAAAGTTCTGGTAATGTATGTTAAAATTATCAACTCAAGTAGTAAAAGTTAATCCCTGTATTTTAAAGACTAGCTTATAGTCATGATGTATTTAACAAATACAGTTAAGCCTCCTTTTGCTTATTTGGACTGCAGGTCCTCAGCTTATATGGAGAAGCTCATCACACTGTTTTAACTCTGAACATCAGGTGCCTGTGGTTTACAGAGAAATTTGGAAGGTAGACAGGAACTTGTGGGCTGAAAAGATTATGAAGTGCTGATGTAAAACAGTCTTTCTGCATTGAGCAGTTCCTCAGAACTTGTGTCTGCACTGATGACTTCACTTCCATAAACTTCTCACCTCCATAAATTAAAAAAACAACAAAACCCAAACCCCTAATTTTAAACTTGTCAGTGAGGTGATTCTAATATGGAACCTTTGTCTCTTGTAGTGAGATACAAACCGCAAGTGCATCTTACTAACTGACCTGGTTTCCTTCATTGTCTTTCCTCAGTATTATCACAAGTTACTTAATGATATTTGGTAATGCTTAAGTCTCCATTTTGTGAACCTCAAAATAAAATCTGGATCTAGAGATCCTAGTGTCATCTTCATCTTCCCTTTCCACAATATCTCCCAACCTACTGAGTTTCCGCCCTCCAGAAATGAATAGGAGGAAACCAAGGTGACATCTTGCTGGTGTTTCCTCTTTAATTTAGAATGACCTTTTATTTATTCCATATCATCCTCTGTGTTTATACAAAGACTTGTTCCCATTATTTTTAATTTCCTTCTTCTTGTGTTCATTCCTTATCTGTTTGCTTTTTAATCTGAGTCTTAAAAATCCAAGGCCATGTGGACTCCGTACCTAACTTCAAGTGTGTAAGCCCTTTACGTCTTTCATATGAAAGATGTGATTAAGTAGTGTTCTGAGCTGATGACTGAGTTGATTATGCCAGTGTCCTGTTGAGTGTTTGGAGCACTATTACTGTCTTAAGGAATGCTTCCAGTCTTTTAACAAACTGTTTTGCCTGAGGTTTATAGTTTGTGTCCCACAGTGCACTTGGATAGGACTTGGGCTGTAAAGATGATAGAGAGATGCTCATTTGGAACATCAAGGTAATTATCAATCTGATAGCTCAGCTGATGCCACTTCTTTATAACACTTGTGACACTTCTTTACATGGTAATTCCTGCATTAATTCTGTTACCATTTCACCTAGACTTCCAGTGGGTCCAAGGAGATGTGTGTGAAGTTCAGTTGATGGTGTACAACCCGATGCCTTTTGAGCTCCGAGTAGAAAACATGGTATGTATCTTTCTAAATCTCCCCTTTCTATTATTTTTCTGAAAACACTCTCATTTGGACTTTCAAAAATGGATTTCTATAGATAGTTAAAATTTATTTAACCTCAGTATCTGTAACCTCAGTTTTACAGTGCAGCGCCATCAATTTTCTCATATTTGTTGGTGCTGAGGTATTGAAATGAGGATGTCTGCCACTCAGTCTTTAAATGCTTTACTGTTACTGACCCGTGAGTCAACTGGAACTTGTGCTCCATAATTTACATATACTGGTTTTCAAGTAATAAGTAATAATTATATCCCCAAACCTAATAATTAGTGTATATTTGCTCCTGTAATGTAAAAATCTGCATTCATCCCAGCTTTTCAGTGCCCATTTTGACCACATTGTTAAAAATGTGAGGAATTGAAATAATTAGTTCTGAGCAGCTTTGTTTTTTTTAATAGAAGCATGGATCTGCTGTTCCCAGTGATACCTGTTATTTGAAAACACCATGAGATAAAATGATCAGCAGCAAGGAAAAAGCTAAAATACCAGAAACACATGTAGGGTTAGAAGGATCTAAGCCTTTTACTGCTTCAGTCAACTGCTTGCAGTGTATCCTAAAAGAAAGACATTTCACACACACCCACACCCCTTTATGCCATCTTACAGGCACATTAGTTTTTTGTTATCCAGTTAAAGGATAAAAGTCCCTTAACTACCAAACCAACTTAATCTTTGCTCATTCCTGATCCAGTGTTGCCCTTGATGTTAAATATTTTCACCTTTAATATTGCTTTAAAAAATGAATCCCAGCTCTTAGAGACCATTGTTCTATAAAGCTCAGTGAATCAGTGTATATTTATTTGCTGAGGATTCTTTTGGTTTGTTTTGGTTTGTTGTTTGTTTTTTTTTTTTTTTATTGATAGGTCTGTTTCAGTGGGTAGTCAAACAATTTGACCTAAATAACTGATAATATCTCAAATATGGTAAAGTGTGTTTCCAGGGGACATGAATGTGCCCAAAGATTGCGGCTATAGCATAATAAGATTGATTCTGGAGATCTAACCCACTGGTTTCTTCAGCATCATTTTCTCTGATTTTCCCTAGCAGAAGTATTCCAAATTGGCAGGAATGAACAGGAAAAAGTAATTGTAAAGCTGTGCATCAGAAAGGACTCTAGAGAAGAATTACTTTAAAAACATTTTGATTTATAGTCTAATTTGGATTGTGTAAGTAATGATGTAATTATATATTTAAAAAACTGGCTTTGGATAATTTCTTAATTTCTCAATGAGGAAATTTCTTGTGAGTGCTTATATACACTTAACTACTCAGCTATTTGCATAGCTGTGCTTTGCATCCACTCCCTGAGCAAATTAATTGTAGTAGCATGAATGCTTCCTTTTACTGTTAGCATCAGAAACTGCTGTCTCTGAGTGAATTCTGAATTTCAGTTTCATTGGTAAGCGTAAGAGGAAGCAGGCATGCAAACCAGCTACAAGTAATGAAGTGATTCATGTAATTCTTTAGTCAGTGCTCCATGAAAAGAGTGCTTTGAGAAATTCTGGGTGCTAATGTCATCTCATTGGGAGAAATTAGTTACTTTGCTCCATTTGTCTGTGCTGTCGAGACCGTAGCCAGCAAGTTGAGGAAAGTAATTATTCCCCTAAATTTGGGATTTGAGAGACAATGTCTCTAAGACCAAGGCCAGTTTTGGTCTGCCTCTACAACAGAAATACTGACATGCTGGTGTCAGTCGAGCAGCACTACATCAAGTACTGCTAGATCAAGATGATTGGCAGGCTGGAGCATATGACAGATGAGGACAGGTTCAAAGAGCTACATCTGTTCCGTCGGTAGAAGAGAAGAATACTGGTGGAATTGCTTTTGCTTTCCTTGATCCCAAAATGCAGGGAAAGCAGAGCCAGACTCTTCCCAGAGGTGCCCAGCGTAAGGGTGAGAGTCAGGCACCACGCTGTAGCAGTGGAAAACTTCCTAAGAAAAATTCCCTTTTTTCCAGTCCTGAGGGTGGTCTTTGGTTGTCCACAGAGAATGTGGGATCTCCATCTTAAGAAATCTTCAAAACCGGAGCGCGTTGGAGAGTGAAAAACCTAACCTACTGTCACAGTTAGCTCTGCTGTGAGCAGAGAGCTGGGCAAGAGGACCTCTAGCATTTTACTGCCAGCCTAAATGCTTCTGATTTTTCCAGTCTCATCTGTGGGCTTTCTAGAATGTGGGACTAGTTATTACTTTATCACAAGAATAAACTCCTTCTGTTTTTATTTTAATAATTCAAAGCGTTTAATATTTTAAAGTGTTTTGGTTTATTATTAACAAGTACTCATGCCTGCAGTCCCCATGCCTCCTTGTTGTCTATTTCTCATCTTCGATTTTCATATTATTTAGTCTCACAGAATCATTTTCCTAGCGAGCGTATCCTTTTCTGGCATTTACTGGGAGTTTTGGCTTGTTTGTCCCACGACGTTTTTCTCTCTGACTCATCGCCTTGGCTTTGCAGTAGGACTGCTTGTTCAAGCTTGTTTCCAGTGAGTGGAAGTTCTTTGAGTTCTCCTTTGCTTGATTTCCTTTGTTCTTTTTACCCTTTCCATGGTTCACCGTTCATCAACATGCAACTGTCCTGAAATCTATATTCAATCTATATCTATTCTCAATTTTTCTTAGCCCTCACCTTTCAGTTTGATCTGCTCTTCTCTTAGCTTACTTGTTTCATGTTCAATGAATGCTGGAAGCATCCATCCAAACTTTCATCATGATACTTGTCCTAACGTGTGCCTTCCTGTTTGGCAAGGCTGAAAGTTGGGGTGGTATTGAGCACAAGTTGTTAAGGATGATGATTCCTCATCAGAAGGCTTCCCTAGGGTTTTCCATGATTTGGTGCAGCCATGTAGTTTAATTCAGGTACGCTGAAGTAATGGAAACTGAATTTTTAGGCTGGATATGAGACTGTGGAGACAAGGCTTTGATCAGTGTTGCTCAGATGATAAGCTCTGTACTGTCTAAAGAGTTGATTATTGTTGATTTATTTTATTGTCCTCAGAGCTCTTTGCCCATCTTTGTTCTTGCTGTCTATTCCCTGTCGTGCATATTCATGAGCAGGGCCGCTATTTACATACCTCATCTTTGTGCCTGTCCCATTTCTGTGTTACTTCCTGTCTTTTTCTACTTTGTGGTTTTGTTTTGTCCATACAGTTAGAAGGCTGAGCCATGAAAAGGTGCAGTAGTGCTTGTAAAATGACAGATGAAAACGTTTCATCATCGAACACAGAAGTGATTAGGTCCAGCAACTGCGGGTTTCAGTCAATGAAGCAAAGTAGGAGAGAACATAGGCATGATCAGAGGGAATGCTTTAATAAAACTTCACAGCTATCTTAAATCAACAGAGTGAGAGAGACAAAAATGAGCCTAAGCAGCTTTGACTACAATGGATTAGACAGAGTATTTCTGCTGCACTGGTGGTAGAGCCCAAGTTAACAACAGATGTGATGATGTTCAGCTGTAAGTAAGTGCATATAACACTTGATTTTACCTCCCAGGAATACTGATTCCTGTATAGACTTGTTCAGGTATGTGAATCATGACCTCTGGCTCTTCTGCAGTTACTAAGCTGCCTTTTTTTTTTCTGTGCAGGAAAAAATGACCTTCAGATTTCAGGCCTTCAAAAAAAGTCTACAAAATTCTGCAAAATTTTTGATGGTTTAATTTTGTATCATAGGAAAAATATTTATAGCAGTAAATAATGGTAGAGCCTCTAGTGAGATCTACTATTGAAATAGTTATTTGTATTTATTTGAAGACAATTTAAGTGTGGTATTTTGATTAATGATGCTATAACATTGGCTGGTACACGGTTTGGGGTTTTTTTGATAAACTTTGAAACTATACTATTAACCAAGAGCTCCATGCTGGTGTTTAAAAATAGCAACTAAAACTGTGACAAACCTGTATGTATAATCAGTCCCATAACTTAGCTTCTGATCATTTTGGTTGTTTCCATGAGCTGCTCTTTAGTGGCTTTCATATCTTTGTACTGTTTCTGCTATATTGAGAGGTTATTTACTTACTAATACAGTACATTTAATTGAAGCTATTATGGGTAAGAATGTACACAGAAAAGATGAGGAGGGGGAATGATATAAATGGTCGTGTTTGGTGTTTTCTAGGTCTGCCCAAAATAACCTTGTTAGAATCATAGAATACCGTTGGAAGGGACCTCGAGGATCATCTGGTCCAACCTTTCTTGGCAAAAGCATGGTCTAGACAAGCTGGCCCAGCTTCGTGTCCAGCTCAATCTTAAAGGTGTCCAGCGTTGGGAATCCAGCACTTCCCTGGGGAGATTATTCCAATGGCTGATTGTTCTCACTGTAAAAAAACTTCCTCTTGTGTCCAATCAGAACCTCCCCATGTGTAACTTGCACCCATTGCCCCTCCTCTTTTCCATGTGGCTTCTTGTGAAAAAAGGAGTCTCCATCACCTTTGTAGTGATCCTGAAAATACAGGAATATGGTGATAAGGTCTTCCCTAAGCCTTCATTTCTCAAGGCTTGAACAAACCCAGCTCTCTCAGCCTTTCCTGATGTGAGAGCTTCCCAGTTCTTTGATCATCTTGGTGGTCCTTCTCTGGACCCTCTCCAGCCTGTACACATCATCTTTTTTTTTTAAATAGCAGGGACCAAAACTAAAGCCAGTATTCCAGGTGTGGTCTGACCAGTGCTGAGTAGACTGGGATAATGACTCTCTACCTCTGCTGGTGATGCCCTTGTTGATGCAACCCAGCATCTTGCTGGCTTTCTTTGCCACTGCAGCACCCTGCTCACGCATACTGAGCTTGTTGTCCACCGGGACACAGAGCTGCTCCCCATCTGGGTAGATCCCAGCCTGTGCTGCATTCCTGGGTTGTGTTTTCCCAGGCACAAGACCTTACACTTGTCCTTGTTGAACTTTGTAGGGTTCCTGCTAGCCCACTGTTCAGCCTCTACAGGCCTTGTGGCAGGGTGTCTCTGCCTTCTGAAGTGTCCACTTCCCCCCTCAGTTTGGTATCATCACCAAACTTCATTAGGATACACTTGATCCCATCATCCAGCTCACTTACAAAGTTATTAAACAGTGTTAGAAATAGGAACATTTCCTTTTCAGTAAATATTTGATAGATTTTGTGCAAAGTATGTGACAACACTGTATAAAGTCTGTCCAGGGTGCAAACTAACTTGGAAGGCAGCGTTACTTCAAACAAAAGGAGGATTGCATTTTAGGATTGGAAAGCAAAGCCTAAAAAAACCCCTCTTACTTGCTTTTTTTTTCTTTCTTCTTACATCATCCCCAAATGCTGCAATTTCCATACAAGTTGTGTTGTTTCTCTAAACCGACACTGAGCTTTGAAGTGATCAAAAGACATGCTGTGATAACAGGATGCATACATTCATTCTAAGACAATTCCAATTGTTTTATAAAAATGCAAGGAAATGTAATATTGTGATGGTTTGGGACTTTTTTTTTTTGGTGTGTGATTCCTATATTCCCTGGAGGAAACCTGGTATACGGGTAAAGTTTTCCTATAAGGTTAGAAAAAGCAATGATTACTAAAATATAATAATAAATAGTATTAATAAGGGCTTGGAGCAACCTGATGTAATTGAAGATGTTGTTGCTCACTGCAGGGAGCTTGGACTAGATGACCTTTAAAGGTCCCTCTTTTTCTCCTAGGACAGTATTACTTGGAATAAGGTAAAAGACTTTAGGAAAAAGAAATCTAACACTTCTAATTTTTTACTTGCCTGTGTCTCTTCTCTGTTTAAAGGATATGACAGTACTTGATTTGATTCTCACTGTTAATCAAAAACCTTTGTAGGCACCAGAGGGCAATGTTGGGTAAATATTGCTGAGTCCTGCTGTTCAGCAAATGGCCATCTCCAAAGTGTCTTTCAGACATTTGAGATATGTCATTGTCTTCTAAAACTTATTTGTGTGGGTTAAGTTTTAAGGGTAAGTATCTCGTTTTCAGCCTATGTAGTTGATATTTATATAGGATTTTTTCCATTTCAATGAGTTTTTCTGCATTCTTAGTGTCTTTTAAAAGCTTGAAGTTTTACTGAAGAGTAGAACTCTCTGAGTGCTGTCTTCTCCTTTATGTGGTAATACACTTGAGACTCTAATTTCTTGTCCAGGCATCGTATGCGCTTAGAGCAGGTGTTTTGGCATTGATGTGACATTTGTCCTCTAGGAAAGCTCTTGGTTTTCATGGGTTTGGATTTTGTTGTTAAAGACTAGACTGAAAATGAATTCTTAATGGATTATAAAAAAACCTCAAACCATTCTGCTGAAGACTGCTTTAGCAGTGATCTGTGATCATCATGCATGACATGATACAGTTTCAGGGGTTAGGAACAATGTTCACCCTATATAGAAATGTTTGTTGGTATTAAATCATTTTAACACTAACAAATTCTCCTAATAGTAACTCTTCCCTCTTGTCTATAACCACGTGTGTATTTTGGGTTGTTTGTACTTCAGATGCCTTCCAGGGCCTTTTTGCCTATTACTCTATCTTGATTTTTGTCTGCTGTTAACGTACTCCGTTGAAATCCTTTGCAAGGAAGATGCTTTCTCTGTCAGCTGGCTTGTGATCATCGCTTTTCCTGCGCCGTGACCATTAGCCTTGAAAACTACCACCACTTATTTATTTTTCTCAGATAATTTCCTTTTTTTCCCCTCTGTAGTTGTGATCTCTGGTTTCTTCAGCGTTACTTGACTCTGGTCCATTCCCTGCAGCGAGGGAGCTCATAGGTGTCGTAGACCCAAACTGTAGCTGGACAGAGAGGTTTAGGCTGGCAGCTTTGGGGTTGTGTGGCAGCCTCTATATGTGTGCCCACGGCTACTTCAGATTCATTTCTTGAGGCTGTTGCTGGTTTATGGCTCCCCTTAAGGTTATTTTTCCCTTTGCAGGACCCCAAAAGGCTTTCAGGGCAATGTCTTCCCCTGCACCCTCTCAATCCAATTTGGTGGCAGAGGATGTTTAATTTCTGCAATGGGCAACTAACTCAAATTAAGAAAGAACACAAGACTGCATGAAGTGAAATGAGTGTAAAAATGTACGTCCTGACATCCAGCCTGATTAAAAATGTAAAGTAAGAACGTGGGGGAAAGCTTTATTTACTCATTGCTTCCATCTCCCCTTGCTCCAGGGAAAACTGGGCTAATTAGGACCATGTCTTGAGGAGGAGCTTCACGTATTTCAGACAAGTGACCTGAATATGGTTTTGCAATGCTTTGTGATTTCTTAGAGCTTTGTATGAATTTATAGGCAGTTGATAGAGTGGCTGATTTGCAAGTTAGCTAGGGATGGAAAAATAGTGATGCGGACTAATTCTTACAAGGTAAGCCTGGTGTAGTATTAGAAGGAAGATTGAACTGGAAAGGCTTTCCAGTTTAGCCACTGCATTAATTAATAAATTAAGTCTCTCTCAGACTGCTACTGAGGGAGATTCCAGAATTCCCTGGATGGATGCGCTGGGAATGCTTCATGTGGAGCTGGCTCTGCTTCAGAGTAGGGAGATGGGTTGGGGAATATTTAGGGGTCCCTGTCAGTTCTGTTTATTTCCATTTGCTGTAGCTGATACCAAGCATGACATTGGAGGAGTCTTCTTGTCATGGACCTTTTTTTTTAAGGACTTTTAAGTCCTCGGGTGAAAGTGTTCACTTGGAGTGAATCCTGAATGATACAAATAGATCTGAATATTTGTCCAAGTGATAGTTCAGTGCTTTCAGGACTGAAAATTACAAAGTCTTTTGTACCTGCTTTAAAAATGAGTTTTGGAGTGTGTATGGGGTCACCTGTTGTTCTAAGATTTGCTTCAGCCAAAGCAAAAGCAGAATGATTATGATGAAGACTGAGGCCAAGTAGGTATTGAGGTGTGAAACGCTCACTCCATTTCTGTGGGCTGAGTCCCACTGGAAGGATTCATTTTCAGTCACATGCAACTAATTGTGTTTCATCAAATCTAGATTTAGTTTGTACTGGCTACTTCTTGCAGTAATTATTTGGATTTTCTGATTCTGAAATACTGCAAGGAATATTTCACCAAGAGGGGAAACAAGGCCTGTGTAAGTTCTCAGCTACATAAACATACCTATGTGAAAAGCAGTGACCAAGCTGGAGTTTATGAACTGAATGGGTTTGTCTGAACAATGTCAAGCCTACAGAGAAGTAATTGTTAAAACAAAGGATTTTATAGCTTCTTTTTTTATTATTATTTTGTGTATTATAATCTTGATGTCTTCAGATCTTCAATAGAAGAGAAATCTAGAACGAGACAGATCTGTTTAGCCTGTGTTCTTATAAAAACAGTATGCACATCTCAGAGTTTGAAGCTACTGTGAAGCATCCTCACGGAGTTGAGGTTTAATCCAGTTGTGTTTACTGAATTTATTGATGGAGATACTTGGATAGCATCTTTATTAAAAAATGTATGTGTATGGAGAATCAGCTGGTAACTTAGACTTACGTGCTGACACCATTAAATTTCTTACTTGTGACAGTACATTCTACATTCAGGTGTCTTAAATTAATTAACTGAGCTTAAAAAAAATATACCAAATCTGCTGAGGACAGTAATGCTCTGTTTAAAAGTTTGTTAATTGTTTTTTTTTTTCCTTCTTCATTTCTTATTTTGTCCCATGTTTTCAGTTTAGGAAGGTAAAAGATTTCTCTGACACTAAGGGAGTAAATCACACAGTCTAACTGCAGGCATCTAGGCTTGATAAAGGATCTATTTAGCAAAATGAAGGCTTTATTCCAATTTATTGAAGTGTTTTGGTTGGATAGTAAAGCTAGACTTGCTCTACTACTTGTAAATACGAAAATTGTTTTCTCCCCATAGATAAATATTTTCTGGCCAGAAACTTTAATTAAAGCTGAGCAAGAGCCCCTGTTCATCTTTGATTTCCACTGTCCCAAATATAAGCAAATAGATAACAACATCACAGGTCCAATTACACGTAGGTACAAAATGACACCATGCAGACTGTATCACTCAGTCTTTTTCTTGTGCTTGAGTATAAATTTTTACTCTTTTTTCATACATCGTTCCCAGCACAGATGCTGAAACACGTTTCACTGGTGAATACAAATCTAGCCATGATTCTAGATGCAAGTTTCAGTGACTGGAACTGAAGAACCAAAATAACTACTATGAGGAAATCAGAGTAAATCATCAAAGTTTGAGTGATGTAATGTAAAGGATGAAAATACAAGTGTATATATCATAAAAATGTAACTGTGTATCACAAGTGGCTTTATCTATGTAATACGACTTTTTCAGGGTCTTCTGACGACAGGAGTAGAATTTGAATCTCTTCCTGCAGCTCTTTCTCTACCTGCAGAATCTGGTCTCTATCCAGTAACTCTTGTTGGTGTTCCTCAAACTACTGGACAGATCACAGTCAACGGTAAGGGATGTCTTTAGTCATTCTTTTCCTAACAAAACCACCACGTGTTTTACATGTCTCTGGATTACATAAGTTTGTATGCCACATGTATATTTACCACTCTGAATTCTCCTCATTAAGTAAATTAAAACCACGACAAGCCAAAAATTCTGTTTTCTATACCAGACTTCATAAAAGACCTGGCAAATTGCTTGGTTGCTAACAGCAGTGTTGAACACATTTACATTATCTCACGTATGAGAGGAAAAGGATAATGAATTCAAACTCCCCTTTATTAACACTTTGATTTAGAAGGCTTCTGAGGAGGTTTACTTGAACTTTTTCATGAGAATGCTGAAGATTATCTTGCAGCTCATTTTTCTTAATCAGTTGTGTTTGGGTAAGATTACAGACATTTTTGCAAATTGCTTCTGTAGAAATAATGCAGCCAAGGTTTGTAGTCTGTTGCAGTCAGGATAGCTTTTCATTAATAAGCCTAATAAAAACTGTGCTTGTAGTATATAAAGAGAATTAAAGACCTTTTGTAGAAGATGAGCAGATCAGTCTCCTAGAAAAGGAAGTATATGTGAAGATGATAGATTCAGCAAGTAGTAGGACTGAATCATCTTACCAGCACACAATTTTAGCTACGTGTTCCTGGAATGCAGAGGTAAAGAACCATTTTAATCAAGGTAAACACCCTAAGAAGCTGGCTTTGAACTTGTTAGTTCTATACTATGACTTGTGATGTTGCTCTTGTAAAGGGTTTTACAGAACTTATCACAATGCCTGGTAGAAATCACGGACTCTTCAAGTTTTTTCTTACTTTGTTTTACATGCCACAGATACAAAGGCATACATGTGTGTTGTTAGCACGTTGTCATGTACTTACAAATGTTATTTAAGGGGTTTGAAAACGTTCTACGTATTTTGTGTTCAGAGAAGATTCTTTTGTAGACAATAAGATAGTTTTGATAGCAGAAATATTGGCAAGATCTGACTAGTAAGCTTAGGACTTGGAAAAATTCACAACATACTGTTTTTTTTCTCCTAAAAAAATCAGGTTACCATACTTCAGTTTTTGGAGTCTTCAGTGATTGCCTTCTGGACAATCTTCCAGGACTGAAGACCAATGGCTGTACTGTTGAGGTCATTCCAGCTTTGCCAAGGCTGCAGATCAGCACCTCCCTTCCAAGGTGAGAAATGGAATTAATTGATGATTTTAGTTGGTCATATTGAAGTGTTAGTCACATGCTAAATAAAAACTCCCACGTCTGAGTATGTAATCAGTGCTTTGGTAAAATAAGATGTGAACTATATCCGTTCTAGTTACTTTAGAATATAAATCTAACTTTTTTGTTTTGCTTGAAACGTTGGAGTTTCGTAGAAAATATATTGTGATTTAATTAACTGAGGGAGTATAATGGTTATTCATTACTGAAGTCATACTTCAAAATGAATGGATCGTTTAAAGACACAATATGAATCAATTCTTGACCTAGAGATAATCCATGGAGTAGTGTAAGTTGGAAAGGGTGCCTCTGGAGGTCATCTGGCCCAGGATCTCCCTCAAAGCAGGGCCAGCTTTGACAAATGGTATGATTTAAATGTTAGCTGAGGTTCCTCGGGGCATCATCTAGTGAAAGTTTTAATTATCACCATGGGCAGTGTTTCCATCACCTCTCTGGGAAATCAGTTCCAATGTCTGACCACACTTACGAGAGTGAAAATCACTCTCTTGTGTTTGTCAAATTGGACAAACCCAGCTCCTTGAATCCATCCTCCTATGTCATGTGCTGTAGCCTCCTCATCATGTTGGTATTCCTCTGCTGTCTATCAGTATTTCCATCGGTCAGCAGGGGCAGAAGCTTGATACCATACTACAGAAGCAATATACAGGAAGAATCAACTAAAATAACCTCCTCATAGGCTCATGAAAAAGGACTGAGTCCACAATTTTAGAGAGAGATGGTAAAACACTGATCCAATGCACAGTTTGGAACTTTTCAAGTTTCAAGAGCATTCACCTACTAAGCTGCCTGTTGATCACTGTATTTTTGAGTCTCTCCATCCATCTACTGTTCTGCAAATAACTGGAAAAGTAGAGAGCTCCAGTTTTCTTTTTCTTTCTTTCTACAGTATTCCCTTTAGCTATGGATAAAAAACCATCCTTTTGTTACTTGCTGCCTCGATCACTCACGCTCCTCAGAGGTTGTTCTATTGATTTGAAAGATCTCTGCTCCGTTTCTGATCCTCAGTAGGATGGTCATCAGTATCATATGGCACACACATCTGTATGTGTGCATATATATGTAATTTTTAGGGTGTTTTTTTTTATTTTGGGGTGTGTTCTTCAGTATGGTTTACTTAGTAAAACAAAGGAACCAGTTTGGTTCTAATTTTTCCATACTGAATTCTACTTTTCTAAAGTGGACTGGGTGGTTTTGTTGGCGTTGTATGAGCTAAAAGTAATATCCTGATGAAGACACCAAAATAATCAAATGCTGCAATTGAGTTATATGTTGGCAAATTCCTAATAACAGTTCTGCTAGATGTGGAGTCTATATGATTTAGCTGTAATCAAAATTAATATTGGGTAGGCAAAGTTATGAATATATTAAAGAGCATGATGAGTTTGAAACGCAGAGGGAATTGCAAGTGCTCTTAAATGAACATACCTACTCTTTTTGGATATGGGCTCAGCTGAAACTGTGGCATGCTAACAAGATTTTCTTTGTATATTGGTGTGGTTTTGCTTTTTCATTGGTGCTAAATTTACTTTTAGTTCCTTCAGATGCTTTAGTTTCTGTAACATCCTGGGAATTCAGGTGCACTTCTGGGTCCTGTGCAGTGTGGCAGAGAGGTCCCTGTTCCTCATCACTTCTTCCATCTCCCAGCTGTTCTGATGCCAGCAGATCACCTCATGTGGCTTCTGTCCATTCTGTTCTATCCTTTGGGCTCTCCCAAGGGTGATGTACTTCTAAAAGACATAGTGAAGAACTGAAAGAAGGAACACTCTTCATTTACAGACAGTGGGATAAAATCTGAATCCATTTTTTCTCCTTGCATCTTGCCAATTTGCTTTACATTTCTCTTTCCTTTGACACCCATCAGCACATTAGCTTTTATAGCTCCTTCTCCAGCAGCTGAGCTGATGTTTCTTAATTTTTCACCAAATTTATATATTTTTGGTGTATTTCAGGTAATCTTATACTGTATTTATTGCCTTCTTTGTAGGTGAGACTCTAGGGCAAGGTTAGTTTGAAAAGTCAAAGATACAAAGCTCTTTATCATTTCTTTAAAAGTTGATTAATAGTAATTTTGGGGTGATAGTCATATCCAGTAGTCATTACCAAGAATAGTTCCAGGCCCTTCTAGGCACACCATAATGTCTTTTCAGACCTGTAAAAGATTTTTATTGATCTGTGTTATAGAAGGTCAGTTTAATAAGCTCAATTTAGCAGAAGCTGTAATAGAATCATAGAATCATTTAGGTTGGAAAAGATCCTTAAGATCATCGAGTCCAACCATTAACCCAGCACTGCCAAGTTCACCACTAAACCGTGTCCCTCAGCACCTGGGCTACGTGTCTCTTAAATACCTTCAGGGATGGTGATTCAACCACTTGCCTGGGCAGCCTGTTCCAGGGCTTGACAGCCCTTTCAGGGAAGATTTTTTTTCCTAATACCACATCTAAACATCCCCTGTCTCAAATGGGGTTCATTTTCTCTCAGCCTGTTGCTTGCTACTTGTGAGAGCAGACTGACCCCCCCTTGCTACAAGCTCCTTTCAGGCAGTTGTAGAGAGTGAGGAGGTCTCCCCCTCAGTCTCCTTTTCTCCAGGCTAAACAACCCCAGTTCCTTCAGCTGCTCCTCACAGGACTTGTTCTTTAGATCCCTCACCAGCTTCATTGTTCTTCTCTGGATAAACTCCAGCCCCTCGATGTCCTTCTTGTAGTGAGCAGCCCAAACCTGAGCCTGGGGTTTGAGGTGTGGTGTCACCAGTGCTGAGTTCAGGGGGACAATCCCTTCCCTAGTCCTGCTGGCCACACTATTTCTGACTCAAGCCAGGATGCCATTGGTCTCCTTGGCCACCCCCAGGTCCTTTTCTACGAGGTAGTTTCTAGGCACTCTTCCCCAAGCCTGTAGTGTTCCATGGCCCATCATCCAGCCTGGCCAGATCCCTCTGCAGAGCCTCCTTACCCTCAAGCAGATTAACACTCCTGCGTACTGCTAGCCAGCGTGGATGGCTCTCTACAGCTCCCTGAAGGGAGGCTGGAGTGAGGTGGGTGTTGGTCTCTTCTCCCAAGTAACTAGTGATAGGAGGAGAGGAAATGGGCTTAAGTTGCACCAGGGGAGATGTAAGTTGGATATTAGGAAAAGTTTCTTTCCTGAGAGAGTGGTGGGGACTTGAAACAGGCTGCCCAGGAGGGTGGTGGAGTCACCACTCCTGGATGTGTTTAAAAGCCATGTAGGTGTGGTGCTTGGGGGTACGGCTTAGTGGGGGACTTGATGGAGTAGGGTTAATGTTCAGACTCGATGATCATAAAGGTCTTTTCCAACATTGATGATTCCATGAAAGGAAATGCTTGATAATCATGTTTCTGAAACTTCATATAGCCATGCTTTTTTTTCTAGCACATATAACTCATAGAATAATTTTTGTTTCGTCTTTAAGCTATTTTTACAGTGCAGTCTTGCCTCATATTTCAGACAGTCTTTATAATACCCTAAGAAAAGTTTCTGGGTGAACAGCTGTGTAAAACAGTGCTGCTTCTCTGTCATGAAAGGTGTTTCTGTCTTCATTCCACATATATCATATGGTGGTGGAGTTTGGGAATGCCCAACAATGGACGAGAATGTATCCTCACTTGTAAAGACAAAGGTTTCATCTCTTCAGAAGAGGTTTCTTCTACCAGCTGATTTTATTCTCACTTCTATAATTTTTATGGGCTGACCAGAGCACAATACAAACTTCAGGATCTTGCAGAGGACTCTCACCCTGGTTTCTCCTGCGTAGTGCTCAACCTCTTACTCTATTCAGTTTTGCTTTTTGTACTTATTTTTTTTTTACACTGAGCTCTTGGTACTCATTTTACTCAACCCTCAAGTTCAAACACTTGGTAGATGAGATACCATTTTGTCAAGTTTGCTCATTCTAATGACCTGCTCTTTTTTATCTTTTCTCTTTCTTAAGTTTTATTTTTTTGCAGCAATTTTTACCAAGCTTTCACAGTTACGAATTAATTTTTTTAATATTGTTTGAAATCTGACTTTTCTTATTCATAAGATACTAATGTTTGTCCACAATGGGTGTAAAAAAAAGGACTTCCTCTTAAATGAGAATGAAAAATGATACCTAATACCTTCAAGATTGCAGAGCAGTAGTTTCTGAGTCTACAAAGAATAGTTCATAGGACAGAGTAACTTGGACAGGCTTTTAACATTTATATCATCATATTTTGTCTATATGTCATTTTTTTTTAGGTCTGCTCATACACTTCAGCCTTCTTCAGGGGATGAAATCTCCACTAATGTGTCAGTCCAGCTGTACAATGGAGAGACCCAACAGCTTCTTATTAAGTTGGAAAATATCGGAACAGAACCCCTGGAGAAACTAGAGGTCACAGCAAAAATGGTCAACACTAAGGGTTTGTACGCTGATTTATACTTGGAAATAATAAGGATCACTTTTTCTCTGATAAAACACTAGTTGTGCTATGCTTTTTCTAGGTCAGTTAAGAATAAGTATCATAATCCTTGTTAAGGAACTGGAATCATTCAGTTAGATTTTATTGTAGGAATATAGAAATGAAAGAGAGCGTAGAAAGAAAATTAAAGAAACAGTGAAACCATCTGTGTGTCAAAGGCTAATCTGCTTTTTGGAAATCTAGATTTCATTTTAATGTTACTTAGAAAAAAAAGAAATCCTGAGGCAATAAGTAATAAAAAGCAAGTATCTTGTGTCTAAATTATTTTCTCCTTATGTCTAGATGCAGCAATTAGTTAATTAAATAAATTACCATTAGCAGTAATGTAGTCCTGCTCGAGAGAGTGCAAGTGAATAAGCCTGCTTCTATCTCAGTAAGCAGTAAGAAGAAAATAGGATAAAAGACTTCAAAAAGCAAGGCAATAAATAAAATAAACTATTATGAGTCAGAAGAATAATTGAAGGCATGGACGTACACATATACAGCCCATCTCCTGCTTCCACTCTTAAACCACTATGTACATATAGTATTAAAAAGTAGTCTGATGGGTGAATCTAGCTTATGTTTTGTGATGGATTTTGCCCTTTTTTGTTGGCTCTCTGAGGCTTCATGATGAAACTGGTATTAATGGAAGAGCAGCGGATGACAAGCAAGATAATCTTTCCTTGGAATAGAAAAAGCTTATTTTATTGCAGGTTTTCTGTCAGTGCTGGAGTATTAAAATGCAATGTGATAGCTGGTGATTTTTGTTCATTTCAGTGTTGGAGCTCTTGCTTTTCTCTTTTCCCCTCACAGAGTATCCCCTCCTCTGCAGCCTGAGAGAACAGGAGTTGCCAATCATCTAAAAATAGATTTTACCAAGAACAATTTTATAAGCTGAAAAGTATGACGACTTACTGTTCTTATTTCAGTAATTCCATGTGCTCCTCCTGCTCTAGGTGCTGTACGTATCTGACGGAAAGACCGAATACAGCACACATCTTAAATGGTTAAGTTTACATCATGAAATGTATTAAATGGTGGAATATGTGGCCCTCTGAATCAGATGTTAATCACACTCTTAGTACATAACATTACAGCAGTTAATTAGCTCAGAATTTTGTAAAAGTGTCTCTGCAACTTCAAGACCATCATCTCTCAGTTCCAGCTTTTGTTAAAAACAATGCAGGGGGGAAAAGGAGAAAAGCTGATACACTCAGCTATGAGTTCAGTAGAGCTTTATTTCATCCATCATTTTCTTTCTCTATAGAAAATGTTCACGATGTAGCCTCTTTGTGCATTTGACGGCCTCTTAGATATTATGAGGCATGATAATACTTGTCTTGATCAGAACAAGGAAAATTTCCAATGAGCCAATGATAAATCTGCACTCAGATCAACATTTGGGCAAAATAGAAATAAGAGAGAGTTTTGAGAGGCACTGGATGATGTTTGTTCTGAGAGTTTGAGAGCCATGCCATCAAAATCACAGAATCGTGGAAGTTTGCACAGGCAAGGACCTCTGGAAATCACCTTAAACAACCTTCTTTTGAAAGCAGAACTTCACATTAGGTTTTCACGGGCCCCATCAAGAAGAATTGTCAGGTTCTTGCATTGTTTTACAGAACAAAATGCACCCAATTTGGAATTGTATGCTCAGGATGAGCCATATTGTTGGAGGAAAATACATAAATAACCATGACTTTTGTTACATGACTGCGTGCTGGGGGTCCAACATAGAGTGCTGAAAAATGCTACCCATGGCAAAGGAATTAACGGGATGGACTCACGGTGAAGCGTGGCATGGGACTCTGGTGATCAACAGACAACTAACACTTCTGGTATCAGCAGCTCAGTTTGATCAGTGAAGGCTACATGTATGGAAATGATGTGGATATGACATTAACCCATCTTTAACAGCAACACAAACTCTTGATATATTGTGTTGAGATCACATGCAGATGCCTGTGAACTATCTGTAGTGCATTAAGAAGTTGCCTTTTGGATGCTGTCTACCTCCTTAGCTGAAATGTGCCTGTGATTTAAAACGCTCAAGGTCTCCTTGAAAGCTGTTAGACATCTTCATCTGCCATGCCCACAGCTTGCCTGTCAACTTGGGAGCCCATGAGAAGTTGTTGCCCAATTTCAGCCAAATAGAAAGAGCTTTCAATCATCCTTTGTTTCACCTGATTTGCTTTGGTTCTTTTGGTCCTGGCAGTTGCTCATAAATCTTTTGCAGTTGCTGCATGCCTACCTGTCTGACTTCCATTTCCTTACCTTCTGTTTCTGGGACTGCAACGTTTAGCACAAAGATGAATGCTGTAAATAGCAAACATTCTCTTTTTTTCTTTTTTTTCCTTGAAATTACTGGATGGATTAGCTGTTGCAGTGCAGTGACCTGACCTTCAGTGTGTCAGCTATAGCCAGTCACTTTTCTAGAGGAAGCCCACTTCTCTGGCATTGTTTCCAATGGTGTTTAGTTAATGAGCACCTCTGGAGATGGGATTTTCCAGTGCCTTCCATTACTTCCTCTCTTCTGTTTCCGGCAGATGCTGCTCTTCGGCTTTTCCACCGAGCAGAAATTGCAGCTCATAAAGAACATCCCAGGGTTTTCGAGTCCTTTAGCAGCCCCGTGTTATGGAGCAGATCCTGTGGCAAATCTGCAAAGGGGGCTTGTCACACTGCCACAGTAAACATGTCTGTTGTGTCTTTTAATGTCTCTGTCTATTGGGCTGGGGTAGCTGTAGGTTGGATGTGACATGTATACTGTCTAGATCAACTCTGTGTCCCCTTTATATTGTCCCTCATCAGATAGTCTAATACTTTTTTAGAATGATGACGTGTGCAAAGGGAGATCCCTTTCCATGCTTTGTCTCCAGTCTGCTCCTCTTATCAGCAGCTTGTTGTGTCTCGGTTACGGGGTGCACTCTAAAAGCTCTGATGACCCAACTGTTTGATCCAGTCAGAGGCAAATTTTACACTCATCTTTTCAAAGCTGAAGCACTAAGAAGAGCGTGCCAGGGTGCTCTAGCCCAGGGTGCTCTAGCCCAGGGTGCTCTAGCCCAGGGTGCCCTTACCAGCCTCACAGGTTGTTAGGCTCTAGTAGTGGAGCACTGGCCGCACACAGTGAGTGAACTTTGATGATGAAGCAAAACCTCACTGATCTTTCTTAGAAGTGACTGACCTCTGGAATTTAAACGGAGAGAAAATAAATTCACCTGTCTAGCTGTATTCTTCCTGTGGTCCCTGAACACATCTGCTTGCGGTCTCTGCTGTTCAGCTGTGCTAGACCACAAATGAAAAATCTACTCTAAGGTCCAGGTAGCCCATTTTAATAACTGTGACTATCCTGGACTAGACCTGTTTACTATTTTTTCCTGAAAAAGACTTTCAAATTGGAGTTCTGTTCCATAGAGAGTTGTGAAGGCTGGTGGGTTGTTCTCCAGTTAGTCCAACTGTCCTTATGAAGATGGGACAACAAGGAGGATTGGTAATCCAGCCCCAGTCTAGCTGCCATGGATTTACTGTCGGAGTTTCCTTCTCTTTGTCTCTGCCCACATTGGCTGAACAAGATCAAGAATTTGTATGATTCCTAGTAACTCCTTTTTCCACTCGTAGGGTAAATGTTAAATGGTTTGTGATTTTTAGAGCAGTTTTTTTGTCCTCCTTCTAGAGACACTTGCTAATTGCCTAGAGGAAGATCTGCTAGAGACATTGACATTGTAAAGAACAGAACAAGTACCGCGGGTTAATTTCTCTCCTCCAAGTCTGAATTCAAAAAATTCTGGATTGTCTCCTCAGTCTGAAAGAGGCTGTTTCTCCTTTATCTCAGATGGAAGTCAGCAATGACGTTGGCACGTGAGCTGATGAACTATTAGTGCGTTCAGCGCTGTAATTCTGCTGTGCACACCCCACAGCTCCTCATTGCCAAAAGGGTTGCAGATACTCTGCAGTGCTAAGTACTCAACTTTCATTCTTGCAAGAAGTTCATGCACTTGAAGTTGAGATGTATGAATGCCAGTGCCTGTGCATTTAGAACAGGGTTATTTTGAGGTCCTCTGTATTCTGCTAGGAATATACACTCCAGCTAGTGAGGCATGGAGAATCAGAAGTGCAGGTTACCACAGAAATCTGGAGATTTCCAGGGAGTGCAGGGAGAGCATGCCAGTCTCGCCACTCTTGTGCTGGTTCTGTTGTGCCTACTCAGCACCTGTAGCTGCTTTATATACAGACTCCTTTTTCAGTACCCCTTTGTGGGCTTGCCTGTGAATTTGCCTACCCCATGCTGAAGCTGCTGGTCCAGCTTGCCTCCCGTGGCAACAGATGGCAGAAGTTCACTGCCAGGTGGGTGGAGAAGTGCTGGGTCCATTTTCCTCTGAGCTCCTACTAGCTTTATCAAGTTGTTCCCAGTTCTCGTGCCAAGGAATTTAGTGAGCAGCAGTTTTGCTTTCCCTTTAGCTGCCATCTTTGGAAGTTTTGTAACCTTTTGTGTTGTTTGTCCTGTTCTTTTTCTGTTGCTGCTCGCTGAGCTGATGATTCCATGGTGATTCTGTAAGTCAACGGTGGCTAGAGTTCCTGTCTGGAGTTGTAATTGCAACTTCCAAGTTCAACGTACCCGGCATAACTTGTTGGTTTTCCCCCCTGGTTGTAATATTTTAACTTTACATATGCTGAAGTCCATTTTATTGCCTACTCACTTGATTTCATGAGGTCCTTTTGAGTTGATCCCTAAATAATTTTGAAATACAGTCAGAATAAACTCTCTGGTAATGAATCTGATCAAGTGGTGGATGTAGTTTCCAGAGCAATTGAATGCTGATAGCTGTAAACATTGTTACTGAAAGAAATGCCTTTGTCTACACTGTTGTGCTGTAAAGCATTTTATAAAGAGATGAAAAGAAATTAAACTCTTGGTAGCCCATAAATCTACATGTTTGTAGTCTATGCAGTTGAGATATTAGTGTGCAGATATTCCAAATACTAAATATAAATTGCTAGTCCAACTTGAATTTGCTCCTTTTTAAGTTAAGTAATTCTTAAATTGATCATTTTATGGCTTTGTTTGTTTGGTTATTTTAAGAGCAGATGATTTAAAGAAAAACAATAGCAGTCTTAATAGATATTATTCTATACAATAGCATGAATTTGTGATGGTGGGAAGGAACATTATGACTTCTTAAAATGATTTTAATAGTCATGTAACATTAAATATCCAAACAAAGAGTTAAATTATTTCAGTAAAGAGCCCTACAGATGTGCTTACAGTAAAATAAACCATAACAAAAAGCCAGATTTACTTGGGAATTCAAAATTGAAAAGAACCGAGGAATTGAGGTTCTTGTGATGTCAAAAGACTTTATTTTTTTATCAGGTTTTTCGGTGCAAACTGCCAGTGTGGATTTAAAACCAAAAATATTAATTTTTGTTTGTCAGACCTTAAAATCTGTAAGGAGTTAGGCTGGGTTCGGGTAACCCAAAGTCAGATTGTGGGTAAGCTGTTCTAGGATATTTGTTATGATTTCAGTAACTTAGTATCCAGTAAGATGATAAAATGAGTTACTAATTGAAGCTCTTGATGAACAGTTGCTCGTAACTTCAATTGTTTGTTAAACACAGAATTTGGACTTGAGACACAACTGAATGCAGACCCTCCCCAAGTAAGGCTCTGTCCCACTGAACCAGAAGGTTTGACCATGTCATAGTATAATTCACTGTCGTAGATTGCTGAGCAAGGTGAAGAAAATATTGTTAAGCTATAAACCAATGTCAAATAAATATAACCAATTTTTTCCTCTGCAGCTTAACTTTTAGCTAGAGCATTTAGACCTTGTCTTGCAATTAGAGGTGTTAAATGAGTATCTGCAAGGGCTCTTTTCATTTCAGAAGTCTTCGCTGATAATAGTCAAATAAATCTACTTAATGAAAATACATTTGGAAACAATTTGTGTATTAAACTGAAGACACACTCTAGTGCTTGGGATATGGCAGTCATCTTTGCTCACACGGGGGGGGAAATCCTTTTAGCATATTACTTTTTTATTTATCAGGAAGAGGGTGCAGAGATTGTACTTGAGCTGCTTTTCTTGAGAATAAAATCAGAACAGTGATATGGTTATAGCTAAATCACTAGATGAGGTGAAGGTGACTTTAGGGAAACAATTATTAGGTGGATTTTTTATTTTTACCTCATCTTTGTTGTTCTAAAGAAGTCTGTAATATTGATTTCATGTGGAAAGACACAAGACAATAATTGATGGTCTGTGAGAAAAATACATCTCGGGCCAAACAGTTATTGTTTAGGTAGAGGTTAATGGAAAAATACTTAATTCCTGGGTCTTGTGTACTTCCTGCTTCTCAGCTTTGAGAAAGGACTTTATTTTATACAGAAATAAAGCCACTGCTCTTCCTGGCCTTCTCCTTTGTGTTTCAGAATTGCAGCCGATTTATTTTGGTGTAATGTTTGGTTGAAATGGGTTTTTTTCATTCATATGCCCTTTTCTGAGTTGGAGTCCATGTGGTGCAAAACTCAGTGAACTTTTAGGTCTCCTTCGGGCTGTCTTCTCAAGTATTCAAAGTGTGTATTTAACGTTGCCTGGTGTGCAGCATTTTCCTTCTGGTAGTGCTCTTCACTTAAAGTCTCATTTTGAGTGTTGTGATCTACATGCTCCAGATCAGTATCAGTAACATCTCTAATGTCTTTCCAATGTTTCGTTCATTTTTAATGCCTTCATTCTGAATATTTTAGAACATCAGCAGAAAACAAGAGACCAGTTAATAGTCTGTACAACGATTCTGAACATAAACTTCCTTAGCACAGTGGTTACGCTCAGAATTTTTTTTCTTTATTTTACTACAGAGAAGCTGTATGGAGATTTCTTGAGTTGGAAGCTGGAAGACACCCTTTCCCAGTTTCCTCTAAAACCTGGAAAGATTGCAACTCTTACTGTAAACATTAAAGTGAAGCTGGACTTCTCATGCCAAGAAAATCTTCTGCAAGATCTCAGTGATGGTGAGTTTTTAATCCCTCCTTGCCATTCGTTTTTAAAATACCATTTGTGATGTCAGTGGGTCAAAGGTCAGCCAGGGCAGCTGCTCTGTGTTGGCTCACACGTGCATCCCAGACCATGAACACCGTGCTCAGTGTAAGGGGGATATTTGCTGAGGGGAGGATGGCTCCTGATCCTCTTCCTGCTCCTGAGGGCTGCTTTCCTGTTTCTTGAGACCACTGAACGTTTGCTGGGCTGAGCATAATTTAGTTTACTTTCCACAGGCATTGGTGTTAGTTTGGGTGTTTCATTAAATGTGTTTTCATTCCAACCCCTGTGTCGTCTCCTCTTTTCCTGATCCCCCTTCACTAAGGCACAAGTGACAGAGCAACTGCTGTAGTTTAGCCCTGGACATGAAGAGAAGGGAAAAAGTTTGCAAGCATCAGTGGGCTTTAAGGAGACATCATGTTAATTTGATGCTGTATTTCTCCAAGATTGAAGAATTCTTAATTGTGGCTGACTGCAGCTTTGCCAGAAGTGCCAAGGCTGCAGTGCAGGGTAGAATCCCCCTAACAGCTGTATTGTAGAGAAAGCTTCATGTGGATTCCTTTTGAATAAAACCCTCCAGTGTTTGCTTGTATTAGCATTACCTGGAATTACAAGTGCCAGATACTTGTAATAAGGATTTCCTTTTCATAACAAACACACCATCTCACTGGAGTGATTGCTGTAGTTTTTTCAATTGCCTGCTGTATTTAAACTGATTGAATTAACTCGACAAAACAAGATATTCCTGTATTAAAACAAGTATCATTTGGACTTTTTCCCAGGATCCAGTTGCAGGTATTCATTAGCAGTATAATTAATCTTTAAAAAAATAAATATTTTACCGTTAAAAAATGCACCAATGCCATGCATAACTTACTCAGGTTAAACAGGACTGAGTTCCGTGAGTTATCTCACACTTCGACAAAGAAATACATTAATTGTTAGTAAAGATTAAAAGACTTTTTTTTTTGTTTTTCAGACTTCCCTGGTGTCAAATGTGTAAATTATAAAACCATTGTGGGGTTGAACTGCACAAACCCCCCCAGTGTTGCTACACTAACAGTTTACTCCAGAACTCTTTGAGAAAACCTGATAGTAGCGGAAGACCACGCTGCGGTATCAGGGTGAAAACACAGCTGATAAGAGATTGAGGCTTGGGGAAATACCCTGGACAGGAGATGGAATTCTCTCTGGCACGTATTTGTGCTACAAATTCACAGACCTGGGGGATGGAGGAGCAGATCTGATGCTGCCTGGAGGAGAGTTTTACTGGTTCAGCAGCAGATGCTGCTGCATTGTTTACAGATCCTTCAACTCTTGGTCCTCACGTACCCCAGAGAGGACCTGTCTTTTCCCTGGGAATTCCAATGGCTTATTGCTTGCTTATTTTATAAAAGCTTTTATTTATTTTATAAAAGCTTTTATTTGCTCATATTATAACATTTGGTCATAATTCAGTTCTTAGACTGGAGTAGAGAAGGCTCTGGGGAGACCTTACTGTGGCCTTCCAGTATCTGAAGGGGGCTACAGGAAAGCTGGGGAGGGGCTTTTTAGGCTGTGGGGCAGTGACAGGACTGGAGGGAATGGATTAAAACTAGAGATAGGTCGATTCAAGTTAGACATTAGGAAGAATTTCTTCCCCATGAGGGTGGTGAGACACTGGCACAGGTTGCCCAGAGAGGTGGTGGGAGCCCCGTCCTTGGAAGTGTTTAAGGCCAGGCTGGATGGGGCTGTGAGCAGCCTGCTCTAGTGGGAGGGGTCCCTGCCCATGGCAGGGGGGTTGGAACCAGATGATCTTCAAGGTCCCTTCCAACCCTGACAATTCTATGATTCTATTACATTATATGGAAAGGGTATAGGCCAGTTGATTCAAAATTTAAACTGACCTTTGGAAATTCAGCTTTTATTAATTGACAGCTTAACATTCATAGGAAAGAAATTGGAAGCATGCAAATGAGAAGGAACTTGATCAGTGTAGTCAATATAACTTGAAAAATAATTATGCAAGTATTTTAAAAGCAGACATTGCTGTCTTTAGTGCCAATTCTGTTGATTTCCATTCTGTAACTTCCAAATTTGCCCTGTGCCCAAAAAGCTTTAGAGGCATTCTGAAGCTGCAATTGCCCAGTTTTTCAGATGAGATGACATACAAAATATTTTATAGAAGAAGATAACATACTTCTTGGTATTGACACTGAACAGCTATGGGGTAGTGGATCTGTGCCTCTGTTTTGCTTTTTTTTCCTGTATCTGACTTCTATGGGACCAGATATGAACAAAACCTTGGAAGAACATTTCTACCTTGTTGTTTCTGCCTACAGCTTCTTTGAAAGGTTGTGTAACCGAAGCCTGGAAGCAATTCACCATTTTCTCAGTCTGTGATGATGGAGGAGTAGAATCCATCAGTGTTTCTTTAGAACTTTAGTATCTTTGGGTGCTGTGTATTTTGTGTGTACTTTGAAAGTATTATTAGAGCTGCTAAGTACACTAACATTTTTAGTCGATACTGTAATTTTTCTATATTGCTTTTACCTTTACAAATATTGTATTTTCTAAATAGACAGGTAGGAAGGATCCTGATGTGAAGAACAGTAAAGAGCTACAGAAATCAATGGCAACTATGATACGACTTTTAATCGCATGGTAGCTATGCTGCCTTTTTATTCTGAAGATCAGATTTACCCTGGTGATCAAAATGCTTCTGTCTTTGAAAAGTAATGCCCTTAGCAGGGCATCTGTTACTTTGATCTGTTTTCATTTGCTGCTGAAATTGTTTCCTCTTACGCTGTTTGTAATCAGGAGATAGTACAGAAAGGATGAATTACTGATGTTTCTGATGATAAACTTATCCAGTTGGAAAGTAAACTAAGTTATCAATCAGAATTGCTGATCTAATTCTTGTGTGTTGATGGTATACTGTCTCGTAAAGAAAAATGTTAGATGTTCTTCTAGATTAAAGGAAGCAAAAGCACATGAGTGGCTGTACAGGATCAGATCAAGGACCGTCTAGTCTAATATCCTGGCTGTGAAAGTGGCTAAGAGCAGATGCTTGGGGGAAAATTGTGACCATACATGCTACTTTCCTGTAAGCTTTTGGGCTCCAGTGGTTGTTAGCTTAGAAACTTCCAGAGCCTGATACGCTTTCTCTGGTTTGGGGCACTGTTATTCATCCTCAGTGGATTTCTCATTCATAAAATTCTTCACCCTGTCAGGACTGTATGCTGCTGCGAGATGAATCACAGCTACGCTGCTTTCAGCAGCCTTGCACCTACTGGTGTTTTTCTGATACAACCTGGTTCTTGCATTGCATGAAACAGGGAATGATACATCTCCTAAACATCTGCCCCCATTTCATACATTCCCTCGTGTTGTCATCACAGTGGTCTCTCTGACAGGCTGAACTGGCTTAGCTGTCTGTGTTGTAGAAACAGTTCCATACATTCATCAGCCTTATTGTCCCTTTGGAACCCTTTCAGTTCTGTGTGTGTGAGTACAGGATTCCGTGCTGGAAACTGGGTTTTGGCAAATACAGCCTGATAACACGCCAGATGACACTGCAGAAGAGCGTACCTCTCACTAAAGCTTGCCATTAATGGTTCTTGGCACACTCTGGATTGCCTTAGCTCGTTATCTTTGGAATGAATTACTTTGCAAACACTTAGAACAGCTGGGCAAGTGTGACAGAGACACTTTGTTAATTAGCATTAAGAAAACCAGGCTTACGTCTTGAAAGCAGTTGACCAAGCCACAGATACTCCCTGTTGGAGATCTCTTTGCCACAAACACTGATGAAGTTTTGGGTCTCCTGTCCCTCGGGTGAGTGGTTCAGGGTTCCTTCCACATGTGTTCTTGGATCCCAGTTTGGGAAAGACAGTGGGTGCATTTAATTTGATTCTAAGGTTGTTGCAGTAGGTTTAACAGGAGGATGCCCCCGATCTGCTTGGTACAGCCAGGCTTAAGGAGCAGCAGCAATAAGGTGTCTGTCAACTGTTAAGGTGACCTAAAGAGGTCAACAGGATTCTCACATTAT
Source organism: Todiramphus chloris collaris (assembly GCA_025345505.1). Taxonomy (NCBI): domain Eukaryota; kingdom Metazoa; phylum Chordata; class Aves; order Coraciiformes; family Alcedinidae; genus Todiramphus; species Todiramphus chloris. Next base: position 2,349,138 of record JANVCC010000125.1, on the reverse strand, counting down.
GAACATAGCATGACTGGGAAGGAGAATTCATTACTTTGATTTCTGAAATCCAGTATTTCCTTAAAGCTAAATGGGAAGAGAACAATAGTTGCTCTTTCTGGATTGCATTATAAACGGTAACGTGTTGATGGGAAGCAATCTTTCGAAAAGGCTTCGGTTACGTGGGGACAATGTTTTGCAAAGCTAATGAATTAACCTGCAACGAGTACATCATTATCTAAAGTGTTAGTGCTCATTTGTTCTGTGGATGGGGAACCTAAAGACAGGTGCAAGAATATTTAAATTATCATAAACTCAAAGGAACTAATTAATTACATGCTAAGAGAGAATCATAGAATGGTTTGGGTTGGAAGGGACCTTAAAGGTCATCTGGTTCCAAACTCCCTGCCATGGGCAGGGACACCTCCCACTAGAGCAGGTTGCTCACAGCCCCATCCAGCCTGGGCTTGAACACTTCCAAGGATGGGGCTCCCACCACCTCTCTGGGCAACCTGTGCCAGTGTCTCACCAGCCTCATGGGGAAGAAATTCTTCCTAATGTCCAACCTGAATCGACCTAGCTCTAGATTTAATCCATTCCTTCCAGTCCTGTCACTGCCCCGCAGCCTAAAAAGTCCCTCCCCAGCTTTCTTGTAGCCCCCTTCAGATACTGGAAGGCCACAATTAGGTCTCCCCGGAGCCTTCTCTTCTCCAGCCTGAACAACCCCAACTCTCTCAGTCTGTCCCCACAGGAGAGGAGCTCCAGCCCTCTGAGCATCCTGGTGGCCCTTCTCTGGACACGTTCCAGCACATCCATCTCCTTCCTGTAATAGGAGCTCCAGAAGTGGAGAAGCAAATCTGTGCTTTAGATCTCTCCTTCACTTCTCTGGGGGGGAAGGTGGCTGCTGATGGCTTGGACAGGCACACCCTGGGCAAAGCACTGGCTGGGGGGCCGGGCCCAAAGACTGGTGGTGAATGGAGTGAAATCCAGCTGGTGACTGGTCACAGGTGGTGTTCCCCAGGGCTCAGGACTGGGGATATTTCAGTATGATCATTTACATTTTACTGTGCCTGGTTGGCTTTGTTGCATTTAACCATTTGGAGCCTTTTTTTCAAAGTGACTTAAGTTCTCTGCAGTTTGAAGATGTCAGTTCTCGTTTTGGTTGCGCCGTTAATCTGAGTCAATCAAGTTTGTTTCCTTTTTTAAACTACAAACCTTCTGTGTCCTCCATAAATTAATGACATTACTTTTTAAATATTCTTAATTTTTTTGAGAGTTCTTTAATTTAAGAGTTCTTGAGAAGTTCCCTTTCATTGCATTCACCCTTAGTCTCAATTTAACTCCCAATTCTAGCTCAGCAACCTCAGAAAGGAACCTCTCCTCACGCTGCATTTGCTGGCCTGAGTGATTATTGCCATCCTCTTCAAACAGAACAGAGTCTGAAAGAACATCTCGCCAAAATGCTTCTCCTGCTGCTGTTGTCTCTGCCCTGCTCCTGGGAGATGCAGCTGATGCTCCGAGGAGCTTTTCCGAGTCGCTTGCGTGACAAGTTTTCAGCATGGTTTTTGTGAGAGGGAAGGAACTGCAGCTTAGTGCCCACCTATAGCGTGAAGGGGATGATGCTCCTGAGACCCCCTCTGCTCTTGTGCTGTTCCCCTCGTTCCTGCTGGAGACAGCAAGCTTCTAGAATTCTTTTCAGCAGAATACAAGATTGGTTTTGTGTTTTTTTTTCTTGGGGGCATATTCAGGTTTGGCATGCACACTCTTCTGTCTTTGTTTTTTTTTTTCTTTTTTTCTTTATTTTCTTCATGCTGAAAGTACTTTAAACCTGCTACGGAATTCTTAGGAGAGGTTGCCTACGAAGAGGCTTTCTGTTTAGAAATTTCTATCAGGCAGTGGATTGACAAAATAAACAAATGGGTCAAGGGGGCATTTAGTTTTCATATTTTATGCTCAAGTTGTGTACTTCCCAGAAACTGTGAGGTGTCTCTTGGGTTGTAATTTCATACTTATAAAACACTTAGAAGGAGAAAGAAGTAACTAAGAAAACAGGATGAGAAAATTCATGGGTTGAGATAAAGGCAGGGACATCAATTACCAGTTACTGTCATGGGCGAAGACTAGACCTGGGGAAAACTGTATCAAATGCTGCCAAATAAAACAGAGCTGGCTGGTGGGAAACAGAAGGACAGACATGAAGACAACACCTTCCCTTTCCCAGTCCCTCCTTCACCCCCAACCCCTCTCCCCCGAGGGTCCCAGCGGCTGGGGGTTGGGTCAGTCCCTCCCAGCCCCTCTTGGCCGCTCCTCCTGCCTCACCCCTTGTCTCCCAGCTCCAGTACTGGTCCTTCCAGGGACTCCAGCCCTCCAGGGACAACCTGCTCCCACCCTGGCTCTCGGGGGCCAGGATGAAAGCTGTCCCATGCCAGCTCTTCTTCTGCAGGTGTAACTCCCTTAGGAAACTTCCCTTGGTTCAGGTATGAAATTGTGTGGGATTCTTTCGTGTAGCATGCTGTGGAAGTGGCTAATGAAGTTAAATTGGCGATTTACTCAATATTTGAGAGGAGAGAGGAAATGCCAGTCAGAGAGTTTACTCTGTTGTGACAGCAGTGACTGCGGTGTTGGAAAGGCAAGCTGCGTTTTTGCAGTTTCCATGGAAAAAGTGCTGGTCATGTGCTGTTACCATAGAAATATTCAGTGTGGATTCGAGAAATTAGGAAGATTTCTGGACAGAGTAGAAAGACAATTGTGCTTTTTATAGTGAAAGGCAGCTCAAGCTGTTTGACGGCGTGGATTGACGAAAGCAAGCGGCAGAGGACGTCGCAACCTCGTACCGCTGAACTTCAGGAGAGAACAGAAAATGTATGAAGTCTCAGAAAAAAATATAAATATCAAGTCATTTGAAATTTGTGGTGAACTGCTTCATTGATGCTTGCTGTTTTTCAATGACCTGTTTGCTTCTTCCAGCAGTAGGTTCTGCAGCCTCCCAGGGCTGTGTTCCCGTCTCAGTGCATTGCAGAGGAGCTGGACAATGTCTACCCAACTTTGCTGCCTGCTCAAAGAACACAAAAAGCTAAATAACGAAAAAAAAAATGCTAACAACAGAACATTATTTTGTTTTTGCCCTCTGTCAGAGAAGGCTTCTTACACAGACAGATTTGTGCAGGAGTGAGTCCTTTGCAGTGTAACACGGTGCCCGGCACCAGGCTCTGTGTTGTGTGCCATGTTTGAGTGCCAACGAAGGTTTGACCACTACAGTGGGTACCTTAGACTTTCCTTTTAGCCTGAAGTTGATGTTTCCTTTGCTACAATACCTCCTTTTGCAGGTGGAATTTAGAGAGTAAAAAATTCCTTCTTCCCTTGAGAAAATATTAAAAGTAACCTGTGTCTTTCCCCCTTTAAGAAAATGAAAATAGGATGGGTGTTTAAAAGAGAAAATAATTAAGAAAGGCATTAGTTGTCTGTGCATGCTGTTGTTTAAGATATTATCTGTTCCTTCCTTTGAGAAGGAAAACTTGGGCCTTATATAAACCAGAAAATCTGACTAATGCCATGCAATTTTTCATATGCTTGGTTCTTTTCATGTTTTTTTTGTTTGAATTTTATTCATCAATCAATCAATGTCAAATTTTGTTCTAAATATAAAATGGTAAAAATCATTCATCAATTGGAAAAGAATATTTTTCTTAGGTAAAACCCTTTATTTCCATAAAAAAAGGGTAGATGTCAAAGCCAGCAAACAAATATATTTATAATCAGTTTCGTTGGCAAGCTGTCTTGAACTTTTTAGTGTTGTTACTGCTGTGGCTGATTAGTGTGTTTGCTTCAGTAACTGTTAGCTTTTCAGAGATGCTGAATTGGCCAAGGAGCCATAAAATGGTTTGGGTTGGAGGGACCTTGAAGATCATCTGGTTCCAACCCCTCTGCCATGGGCAGGGACCCCTCCCACTAGAGCAGGTTGCTCACAGCCCCATCCAGCCTGGGCTTAAACACTTCCAAGGATGGGGCTCCCACCACCTCTCTGGGCAACCTGTGCCAGTGTCTCACCATCTTCACAGTGAAGAACTCCTTCCTAATTTCTAATCTAAATCTACCCATAACACCTTGTATTTCTTGAGCAAGTTTGGATATAAAATACATACTATCCCTTCTCACGCCTTCTGAGTTTTTAATAAGACGCTGCTGGTTGATTTTTCTGCAGTGGACCAGTGTGGAGCAAATATGTTTTAATATTAATAAAACAGTCTTGGGTCCAATATTCGCAGAGAATAAAAGAAGAATTCTAACAATAAGGAAAACCAGGCTAATGCTGCATATGTTTCAAAGTAGTACAATGTGGACGTGTTCCCTTCATGCTCTGGTTGCTCTCAGGGTTCAGTTTTTTGTTTGTTGCTTTTGGTTTAGTGTGTAAGTTGTTAAGTAGTTAACCTGGAAAAGGTTAACTGAAGCAAAACCTTTTCATGCTTCATCTTGATCTCCTGTTTTCTTCTTTTGAGGAACGTATCCTCACAGCTTGAAGTCATCCATGGAATTGGAATGTGGTATTAGCAAATCTAATGGGATAGAACCAATTTCCAAAGAGGAAATATATGTTTGGGGCTTGTGTAATCACTTGGCATTTCCCATATATTTAGATATAGGTGTCTGCTGTGATATAGGAGATTTTGCTTGTATTTAATTGTAGGTTGCAATTGCTCTGCACAGCGTAAAGGAACAAAATCCTGTTCTTCTCTGGGCTTTGGATTTAGTTCTAATTAATTACACATTGTTAAAAATTGTGAATCTAATTTTATTGTATGCTAAAATGTCATTTTCTTTTCTGAGTATCTCTGACTTTTGTCTTCGCCAGTATTTTCACACATTTTAATGGTGTGTGCTTTGTAGGTAGCTTTGGTAGGCTGGGAAACCCAAATACACTGCAGTGTATTTGCCTTCAAGTTACACAAGCTTGTCAGCAATAAAAAATACTAAGTTGACAAATTGTCTTTTATTGCTGTACTGTATGCCAGCACACAAACTGCTAGTGAATACTAAACTGAGCACATTCCTCTAAGGATACCCATTTCTGTTCAGCTTTTTGTTGACTGTTGCAATATAAAGTTTAGTTTCCTTTCTGTCTTTGTTATACAGGACAAGGAGTTTATATATTTTTACATCAGTGGACGACTCAAAACATGACCTCCCTGTTTTCCATTCTTTTCCACCATATATACTTAGAGGAATCCTCAGGAAGTTAGTTTAATTAAGCAGTTGATGGGGTCACTGTCATGGAAACACACGAGCTTTTATCTTTGTCAATTTTAAAACTAATTTTGTATTAGTAACCCTGACATTTCTGTTGTGATATTTCACATGCAGTTACCTTCCTTTCCTGTGACCTTCACTGAGCTTTAGGTGTATTCCTATTGGGCTATTTTTGGCTTCTAGAGGAAAATACAGCAAAATCATCTCCGTTTTGCCATTTTGTATGAAATATTAATTTGTGTGTGTATTTTCTCTCCCTTTGACAATACAGATACAGAAACATTGGAATAAAACATAACACTTTGCAAGCAACAGTAATTTCATTCATTCTTTTTCTAGATGGAATCAGTGTTAGTGGACTTCCTCTCTCCAGTCCTTTTCGGCAGGTTGTCAAACCAAGGGTAGAGACTAAACCTATTAATCCACAAGAAAGCAACAAAGTTGGTGACTTCAGTCATGTGAAGGTAAGAAAATGACATCAAAATCAGCTGACGTGGTGTTCGTTGTATCGTGGTCTGGTTTGTTGTGTGACTAAACCACAAAAGTTTCTTTGCCTCGGAAATATTTCCCTTTATTTTAGACCAGCTTGATGTTCTGTGTTTGCATTGTTATATTAGAGCAAACAAGCAAAAAGGTGAAAGAAGATCAGGCTAACAGCAGGAATTGTAAGGAGCTGGTTGTCATTACAGTGTTCTCAAGGAACTGTCAGTCCTTCTCCTCATGTTACTTTTTCATGCTGTATGCTCTGTAGGAAGGTGCTTCTGGATGGATTCTTGGATTTCTTATATAAAAATATATGGAAGGATTTGTACCTTCTAAACACCCTGGGATAAAAGTTGTCTTTTCACACTTCCAGGAGCCTTTTAGAGGTGTTCAAATAAGTAATAAAATAGAGTTGAGAGAGCCAAAAGAGAAGGAAATAAAAGAACAATTGTGTATGGATAAGCTGCTCTGTGCTTACAGAGAGAGTCTTCCCTGGAGTAAGCTACGGTTTGTTTTTCTGTTGGAGATGTAAAATGTTTGTTCTGAGCACTGAAATAAGACCAACCTCACCCTGGCCAGATTGACTGGAGATATAATTTAAGATGGAAATAACAAATCTTGTAAAAATGCACTGTAGCACTTCACTGGACTCTTCCATAGCTTTGGTGCATAAGTTGCATGCCTCGTAGTATCTGATACGTTTCCTACGTGGATCTGTGCTCATCCACTCAGAATGCAGATGGAGTGTTGTACAGCACAGTATCTGGCTCTGAGAAGCAAACAGAGGTTATGCTTTTCTCAGTAACTTGCTTTGCACGTGAATTTGCTTTCTTCCCAGTGAGGTTATTTACAGTTCTGCTCTATAAACAGCTGAAGCTATTAAATTTTAAGTATGTTTCTTTTGGACTGCTAGCACTACTTAAATCATCATCAATTGATTCTGCAATACTCAAAGGATGATGACAACATGTGAAAGATGATAAAAAAAAATTAGTAAGCCCTTTCTTTGTATTTTATGACATAGCAAGGTATTTCCTGATAGCTCTTTTATATATATATATATGCCAGCATAATTGAGGAGATAATTTGATGTTTCAGTGAGTAAAATGTCCAGAATTAATTTTGAAGTTTAGAACTTTGTGTATGCCTTCTATATAGGCATCTCTGTCTAATGGAAGCACTGGAAATGTTATTTAAAATTTGGACTAAAAATCCAGAAGTGCAGAATTTCTTTGCACCAAATACATGGGGAAAAAAAACCCCTTTGCTGCACTTTTTGCTTGTCAGCCAGTTGTCCTGGCAACCAAGAAGTTGCAGGTTCACAGTGATTTGTGTGCTGGTATTACAGGGATGTTGGAGAGCTGTAAAGCAAAATCTTGGGGTTTAAGAGTGTACAGTGAAAGAGTCTGGTAGGAATTTACATGCTTGATTGTCCTGTCAGCTTTATGGAATGATTTTGTTATGTAAGTAATTGCTATTTTGTGATGGAAGGACCTTGCAGGTGATCAGAACTGTTCAACAGAGAACACACATTCCAGTAGCATCAAGGGGCTGCTTGCTCAGTAAATTTATCTGTGTGTTGAGCCTGATTTGTATGTCTGCTGTCTCCCACAGCAAGCCCAAAAGTAACAATTCACTCTGTTAACATCTATTCTAGAACAGGCTTAATCACTAACCTTATGCTTTTCTAATGTTTGGAAGAGATGATTTATAGCAGGGTGTGTGTGGAATAAAAACCAGGGTGGTAAAACAGCCAGCAGGATAAAGCTCTGGAAGAAGTCAACAAAATTACATTTAAGTACATAAATTATTCTCATTCTCACCGTGTACTTGCAGACTGCGTCACAGAGAGGAAAAATATGATTTCCATTTTTCCAATGTTTGTAAGATTGGTTTATTGTAGATGAGGAGAGAGAAAACCACAGGAAGGTATTGCCATCTGAAGGGTGATTTACTGTCATGGCTCGTTCCATTTTAACAAATGTCTATTTCTATGGCTTAATATATTCATAAATAATAATCACATCTCAGTTTGTGCCAATTACACTATTATAAACCAAGCATTTGAGCTACATGGATGAAAAATGCTTAACAAGTTCAGAACTATTTGGAATATCTCGTAAGTACTTTCTGATTCCCCAGCCTATCCACATGATTCAGTCTCTGTGTATGGACAGACGTAGTTGGTACGGGGCAGAGGACCAGAAGAAATTACCTGTCCTAACCAAAGGGGTTGTATCTGTCTCTTCAGCTGAGTGCCTTCCATCTGACTGCTGGTCATTCTGTGATAAGGTGGTGTTATATCCAGCCTTTTTCCCCTGCTGTTGAATAATGTCTGTTTATTTTTGTTTGGGACTTCTCTCTGCTTTGGCAGCACTCTTCAGGAGGGGGGAAATGTAAGAACCACCAGTAGAGTAAAATAAATCCCAACAAATTTCAAACGAGCTATCAGGCGGTTGACGTACATAATGGTGTTAATTAACTATTTAAAGATCAAGCTGGAATGAGTTCTGGTTCAGTTCTCATGGCCGGGTTCTGAGCAATTTGCTGTATTTTTGGTTTTGACTTGTTTGGTTTTAGACAGGGTATCTTTCAGAGATGGGGAATTTATGTCCCTTGTCAAATGCTGATGCTTTTTCCCAGTGAGAACATTGTTTTCTAAAATACAGCAAGCTGGGATAAGTACCAGAGAAATGATCCAAGGCTCTCTTGGAACTCGGGTCTCAAAATATTGGATATTTGTGAATATTTTTGAGTACCTTAGCATGTCCTTAAAAGATGCTTCGGTTTCTCTGTTGCTGCAGAACAATTCAGCGCCTGTCGGCTGCTGTCCTGCACAGTGGCCTTTAAGACGACTGCTTGACAAGATAAACTTTAAAACATTTTCAAGTTTAGCATGTAACACTCAAGGACTAATGTAAGAAGCAAGTGGGAGGTTTTTAATTTAAGAAACAGATTACCTTAAACAATTTGTGTGGCGAAACCGGCCCGTTGGTATTTATTCATGATTTAGGTGCCTGTTGTAAATACTCAGCAGCAGTGGTTATTTTTCAACCCCGTATGCCGTGCATAAGCTAGTCTTTAAGTAAAGGTGAATTACTTTTTTTTCCACATGAAAATTCATGTAAATCACTGCTTCTCTTGTTGCCAGTTCCAAAATGTCCTTGTTCAGATATTTCTAAGTCTTAATGCTAAAACTTTCCCTCCCCGCTCCTTCGCCTTACAATTGCTGTGCTTCAGTCCTGGGTATTGCCAGTATTGCAGCTGAACTCCTCTGCAATCTGTGTGTTCAATTTTGCTACAGCCTTGTCTCGTAATAAACCAGTGACTGGCTTCTGGAAATGACTGTTCTAATGATCTCATAAATTCAGGAGAAAAATGGCTTTATGACCTCATCGTAAAGCTCGCTCGTAGGCTCGAGCCGCACAGTCTCACGCTGCAGTATCGTGTTCAGATGTCCTCTTTTCTGCTGTTCCCTGCCCAGTAGGTGTGCTAAACCTTGTCTGGAAATCCATGGTGCATCTGTAGGGCAGAGTTAACCCCTGCTTAGCTCTGCGTTGCTGTGCTGGCACTGTTAGATGGAGCAGGCTATTTTAAGGCTGAATCTATTACTTTTTGAATAGCACTGCAGTGCGTTTAGGCAGTCAGCTATTCTGTGTCTTCATGTGAAAGCTGCAGAGAGAAACTTAAACAGATCTCATAATCTATCAGCAAACAAAGTCTTGTGTTTAACCTAGGGAATTCTATACTGGTTTTTATGCCTGGAAGCCGAGATGATTTGGCTTAGTCTAGTTCTTATCAGTGATGGAAGAAACACTCTTACTCCATGCCACATATTATGGACTTGAGGCTTAGAAATCAGTCTGACATGTGGATCCTTGGTCCTTAGAGTCACAGTGATTGCCATCATGGAACAGTAATTCATTGGTAGTTCCTTTTAGTCCCGAGGTGAAAAGGAGAATTAGTCATCGAGATGTCTTGGTTCAGCTAATGCCCATGGATTCTCTGGCATAAATCTTCTGGCAGTAAGAAATGCTACCTGACCTTAACTGGACAAAAGACCAAATTGAGAGTTGAAAAGGAGGAGTTTTATTTTAGCTGGGGGAAAAAAACGTCGAAAGCATATTGTGAGCTTTTCAAAATCTTGGTTTAAGCTTTTAAACATAACCACTGATAATGGGCCACTTGTGTGCTGGGCTGGGGGCTAGTTTAAAAACTCTGTGCACCTTGACTGACTGACTGACTTGTTTTGAAACGTGTATATTCAGGAGAATTTGCCTCTGTGTACCCAATGTGAACTGTAATTTTAGAGATTCAGCTGGAGAAACTGGAGAGGTTTAAGTAATCCCACGGAACTGCTCTGCTCCTGCACTGTAGGTAAATGGTAGGAAGTGTGAAGATGTGGTATGTAGAGCTAATCTAATTTAATACACTAGTTTAGTGTATCTTTCCTGATTTAGTCAGCAGTGTTTTAAAATAAGATACAGGTCTTAACTGGATTCTTTCCATGCAGTTCTCAGGCTCAGCTCTTCTATGAAAGTATGATGTTAATTGAGGTAAACTTTATATTGTTGATGCTTCAGCTCAAACTCCTTTTACCCGTAAGCCTTAAACCTATGCCGAGTTTAAGCCCTTAAATAGAACAAGTTGGATATATATATAGATATATATATTTTTAAAAGCTTTTAAATAAGTCTGCATCCTGCTGAAGTTAGTGGGGATAATGAATCCACGGAGCACAACTGAAAATTAGATTACTTCTTCTTGCTTGGCTAAATGTGAATTTAGGAATGAGATCTTAGGCACAAACATGATGCTTGTCTGAATGCTCTGCTTGCATTCCTCACAATTCCTCATGCTCACAATTCCTCGTAACAGCTCTTCCAGAGGACAGAGAATTACTTGGAGCTCTCAGAACATAAACTGCTGTGTGCCAGATGGTCAGGTGTCCCAAATTCAGAATACCCCTGGATAGATACACTGCAGTATTGCTCTTGTGAGTTCTGCTTTTAGTTTTCCTCTCCTAATGAGAGCAGATGAGGTAGGTCAGACACAGAGTTTAGACCAAAGACCGCTCTTTATTTCACGTGCCCTTTGTTTCTGAATCTGTGTACGTTTGTGCTACTCCTGTTGTGGAGCCTCTGTCCATCAAGAGATGCTGCAGTAGTCTTCATGACTGCTGCTGCCATGTGGAGAGTGTTTCCACACCAAGAGTTAACAGTGCAGTTGATCAACCCTCTGAAGACTTTCTCTGCTTACTGGATTTAGTTCACAACAATGAGCAACTGCCTTCTGTTGGTACTTGGCCTCCCTGCTTACACTTTGGATTTGGTCTGAATGTCCAATTTCAGCTCTGCTGCAGGTGGATTTGGATTCATTATATGTGCTCCTAAAATGAGAGTATGTCACCCAGGTCTGAATCAGAAGTCTGTAGCACACTGGGGATTATGCTGTGCTTCAGCTAATAAACTCTCTTTCAACAGTGCCTGTTTCACTCAGTGCTATACTTCTTTGACTACATGTCTTCCAGTTCCTAACTGAAGAACTCATGTTCAGTCATATCAGGCTCTGGACAGAACGAGCTCAAGTCTTAGATGGAAAAAATCCTGTAGGTAAGATTTAAAGGGTCTGTTTTAATCTGAGGCACAGATCTTCCTCTGCAACACGAGAATTCTTCCAGAAAGACTTAACGTGAAAATGTGGAAGAAACTTGTGTTCTGTTGCAAGCAGAAACTCTTTCAAGCTGTTGATACTTAGATTTCAATTTCAAGAATAGAAATTCTGGATATTCTTAGCAGCATATTCTTGACTAGTTTGAAATTGCTCGGGGTTTATTCTGTTCTTTTTAAAAATACAGTTCAGGGTTTTTTTTTTTCTCCCAATTTGAGAATAAATAAATCTTCAAGCATGTTCAATTTCTTAAGTTCTCTAGTAACTTCCTTCTTGACAAATTCTGGATTTCTCCATCATGGGCACAGGTCATAGATATTCATGGAGGTTTGTTCTGGTTTTTGGGCAATTAGCCACTGGAGTTAAAGTGCATCTTAATAAAAAAAAAGAAGAATCTTTAGACTGCAGATCTTCTGTTTAGTGCAAAGTGGCAAACTTAATAGCTGCCTTACCCAGGAGTATGACAAAGAATGAAGTTTGGTAATTTATCACTGTGGGGACTTCAAAGGAGTAGGTCAAGTGTGGTAGTTTTCCTCAGAAGAAATTGGAAACACAGAATGTGATAGCTGTAATTGATGCCAAGCCATTTTTGAAAGGGCACATCAGAATCTACTTTACCAACTTCATTTCACGTAGGGAAACGACTGGATGATCATCACAGCAAGCTCCACGTTTACTGTTTATGGGGGAAAACAGGTTTTAAATGTCAGTTTGCAATTTTTCAGTAAGGTGGTATGGAGTAATATTAAGGGATTGCTTAAGAGTATTCCAACTTTATTGATCTGTTTATTTTTTTTAAGGCTTTCTACTGCTATCAGTGAAAACAGGCATAAATTTTCAGTTTTATATCTTAGTATAATACCAAGAAAAGAATGTCATACTAACTTTATCACCGATCAGTTTTGAAGGCTGACTCTTTGTTAGAATGAGCAGGACAAGTTTGCTTTTGAAAGCCTTAAATTTCCAGGAAATGAAAATTATCTAAAATCGTCAAAACTAAGGGAGAGGAAAATCCTAGTACGAGAGGAAAAAAAAAAAGCAAGAGAGAAATAAATGCAGTTTTTAATATTGTGTTTCATGAAATAGATCCAAGTTAACAACTCATGTTTTGTCAGCCTGGTTACTAAGTATTGTGTTGTTCCTGCTCTACCGTGCAGGGACTGATGAGGTGAGAGAGGAAAAACTGTTGATGAAAAAATTTCTTCTATGGAGAGGGGCAAGTGCAGGAATTGGAAAATGCTGATCAAATAGAGTGGAATTTCTTAGATCTTTCTCTGATTGGTTTAGACAGGATTTTCTGTAGGTGTAAACTTACAGTAAGTTTCTAATGTTAATGTCTTTATGGAGTAAAAGTCTTGTTCTCTGGTGGTAGATGTAGTAGAGAAAAGTACTCTGACTGTTACTGTGGAAAAACTAATCCCTTGCACTGGTGCATGTTGTTTGTGCCACCCAGGGCAACTAGTTCTCCTGCCCCTCTACTCTGCACTGTGAGAGCACAGCTGGAGTGTTGTGTCCAGTGCTGGGCTCCCCGGTTCAAGAGGGACAGGGAAATACTGGAGAGGGTCCACAGAGGCTACGAAGATGCTGCAGGGACTGGAACATCTCTCTGATGAAGAAAGGCTGAGAGCCATGGGGCTGTTTAGCCTGGAGAAGAGAAGCCTGAGAGGGGATCTTGGGAATGGTTCCAAATCTCTGCAGGGTGGGGGGCAAGGAGAAGGGGCCAGGCTCTTGTCAGTGGTGCCCTGGGATAGAGTGAGAGGTGATGGTAGCAAGGGGAAACACGGGAAGTTCCACCTCAACTTGAAGAGAAACTTACTCCCTGTGAGAGTGCCAGAGCCTGGCCCAGGCTGCCCAGAGAGGCTGTGGAGTCTCCTTCTCTGGAGACTTTTCAGACCCACCTGGATCTGTTCCTGTGTGGGCTGCCCTGGGTGACCCTGCTCTGGCAGGGGTTGGACTCAATGATCTCCAGAGGTCCCTTCCAACCTCTACCATTCTGTGATTCTGGGATTCTAATATTTTCTGTGACCCTTGAATTAGAGATCTGTAGTTTGACAATGTATCAGGATAAATATTCCTGTTAAGTGACTTGAATGTGCATCAAGTGTCTATAGCCAATTAGTACATTAAACATAGTATATTATTCTCTGTAATTATATGTGTAAAAGTGAAGAGCTTACAATGACTAGCTAATTTTAAACCTGGGCCTCTTAAAACATATTATTGATTTAGCTGAAATAGGACTGAGCACGAGGAAAAGACAAATGAAAAGAAGCAATTAAAATGCATGTTTTTAATAAAGTGAAGCTCAGGAGGAAGGAGGCTTCTAGGTTGCTTCCTGGTGGTAGGATAGTTTATATAAATGTTATTATTTCTTGTTATATCTTTATTTAAAGCAACTGGCAAACTGAGCAGCTCGTTTCAAAGCCTGTCATGCTATAAAACTCCACCCAGGTTTTGTCAGACACTGTGTCAGTAATAGATGGTTTTATTACTCCTGCTGCCATTTCATCGCAGTCCAGAACAATGAGTAGATGACTTGCCCAAGATTGTGCAAGATGTACAGTTGGAAATATTTCTGAGATCATCACCAAACGATCCTGATTGTAGCTAGGGTGAGGAAGAACTTCTTTGTTTCTTAACAATAAAAGAAAAATTCTGAAATACCACATTCTTCACTGCTGGAGAAGTTCAACATGAGATTTTCTCTGCTCAGCATCTTGATACTTTTTCTAAAAGCCGCTTCTTTTTTTTCCACACCCTGCCTAGTGCTTGTTGCCTTTAATTATCTATGCCTGTTAATTCTTCCAGGTTAATCTCTGTTGTGCCTTAATATATATTTTTTTACCCCTCAGCTGGTCAGTGCAGTGCTGTGCTGAAATCAAACCCTCTCCCTGACTTCAGCTGGTTGCTTGGTAGCCACCAATGGACTACAATGTTAGCTCCTGCTCCAGGGCAGGGGGAATAGCTACACATGGAGAGCAAAAGACTTGAGGAATGAAAAACATGGAATGTTATCCAGATGCTGCAAATCTATTCTTGTAGGCTTGGTGGAAAACTCCCTACTGATAAACCTACCTCAGTGGTTCCTGCATCAAGCCAAGGATTCTGAGCTGAAACGTGCGTTGTGGGAAGTTCAGCCAGTTTGATTAAAATAGTTCAGCAGTAGAGAGCTTTCTGCATCCTTCTAGCAGTTCTTTTAATGGTGCCATATACCCACGTCATTCAAGAGTACATTTTACTATTAGCTTTAATTTGTCCCCCTTTGGTTTCCACCACTGGTTTTTGAAGGAAGTCAAGGGCATCCTGTCCTAGGTGTTTTTTTCTCTACTTATTGTAAGCGAGCTCACGTTAGACCAATTATTTTTAGAGTTTTATTTTGAACTTCTGTATATGACATGTCAAATTCAGAAGGCAGGAAGAACCCTGCCTTTCCAGCACTGTTATGCAGCTCAGTAGTGATGTCCCCAGAAGTGCTGGTTCTGCTGTTCTGGCCATGGTGCTGTAAAGTTTTACAAATTCTAATGAACATTCTGTTAATGTTGCAAGTTCGAAACGGAACTTTTTGGGTTTCCTTTCTGGTAATACTGTCAGGTAACTATAATGCTTAACTTCACCCAGGTGATTTTTCTCCTACAAAAGGAGTAAAACAGTCTGAATTGTAACTGTTCTTCGTGCTTGGTATCCAAGTGTGAGCCATGATCTGCAAGTCTTTAGATTGTTAATTGAAAAATTGATAAAAGTGATAATGATTGTATTACCATGTTCTGTGACACTTAATTCAGTGAGTATTGCTTAGAGTGCTTGTTAAAAGGTAACTCCTATGGATGTGAGTCAGAGATAGCAGCAGTGGGCACCATTTCTGTCACCTATCTAGTGCATATTTTGTCAAGGCACTTGGCATTTGAGTTGAAAAGCACGGCAATGAGCACACGGACATTCTCTTTGTACGCTCTTTCTAGCCAGGGGACCTTGTTCCTCCATGAAAGCCATGACAGAATTGTACAAAAAAGAGCTGGCATCTCTGCCCTGGCATCTCTGCCCTGTGCAGTGCCCGGGTGAGCTGCATGTACATCACGCTGGGCTCTCCTTGTTGTGTCTCTTGAATCTGCCCTGGAACAGTAGGGCATAATGTAGGGTGTTGATATGCCAAGAACAAACTTCTAGGAGATGCTGGCTGAAAGAGAAAGGAAGGAGGAATCCAGACATTTAATAATTTTGCTTTGTGATTAAAAACCACTTCCTGCTTTGGGACAAAACATACAGATGCTCCTCTGTCACTGTGGTGCCCAGCTCACTCCAGGGAGGAGGGCATGGGAAATGATACCAGATGGACAGCTTGACAGCAGTAACTGGCTCTGTTCATGACAGGGGAGAGCTGTCGGAATTGCTACTGTCCAGTGATGGAGGAAATGGCCCAAATTAGTTCTGATACCTGGGGAGTGTCTCCTGGTACCTGGGGAGTGTCTCCTGGTACCTGGGGAGTATCTCCTGATACCCGGAGAGTGTCTCCCCTGCACAAGGACCATATGGAAGGGCAAAGGTCATGTCATTGGTGTTGAAGCATCTTCTTCTGTATCTACAGGTTTCTGTTTGTAATTCCATACATGCATGACCAGTACCTTATCCTTTTTCTTAGTGCTTTGCTCCTTTGTCACACTAGCATGTGTCTAGTCATTTCTAGAAGTGTCCTTGCTGGGTAGCTTAATATTTTTATAATAAGCTGATTATTGAAGCTTTTCTGCCTTTTGTGTGGTGGGTGGTTTGTTTGGTTTTTTTTGTAGTGGGTTTATTTTTGTCTTTTCTCATCTCTCATAGTATTTTCTACTCGCTCAAGTGCTTTGCCATGTACAAAAACCTGGCTTTCTTTTTCAGGAATCTTGCCATCTGTTGAGTACCTTGTACCAGCCTAATGTGCAAAAAATTAATAAGTCTCAGCTTGTGTTCTCTTTTCCTGCTTTGTTCAGCTTGCAGGCTTGCCATCTTGCTCAGAAAGAAAATTCACTCTGTGAACCTTAGGCTGTTTACAGACACGTGGAAGAAGATCAAATGGGAATAAAGTCAGTCTGTAATTGAGATTGTGGTGCGTTTTTGGTTTAGGTCTCAATTTTTGACTTCCTTTCTGGGTTCAACAAGAAAAAAAACCTCCTAATTTCAAAATTCTCCCAGTGTGTATGTTCTAGCCTGCAACATAATGAGGCCATACAGTTGGGAGTTCAAAATTCTTTTTAATTTTTTATGTAGTTGAATAAACTCATGTATTAGCTAATACATATATATTAGCTGAGAATCACCAAAATAGCTGGCAAACCAGAAATTTACCACTAGAAGTTTTCCAGACCTTTATTAAAGAACAAAGAAAGACATTTTAGCTAAGCCAGCTTCTTTAAAGCCTTCAAACAGCCATGCAGTATCTTTTAATACTGGATATTTTCTGTATTGATTATTTTGTTTTCCCCAGTTGATCTAACAGCGTTAGAAAATATCTGTTGGATGTAACTCATCCTTGCCAGGCTCCCTCCAGAAAAGGACCAAACCAGTAAAAACTTCCTGAAATCTTTTCAGTGAATGAAGATCTAATTTCCTTCAGAAGACTGAGTATGTCAGGGAAGAGAGGAGCTGCTCGGGTACTCTGCAATAAGCTCTCCCTGCAGACAATCTGAAATTTATAGAAGTGAAACTTGCTTTTGGAAAATTGAAACCTTCAGGTCAGGGGATTAGGAACCCAATGGAAAATGCCCTTTGTCAACTCGCCCTCCAAGACAAGAGAAGCTTTTGTTGAGTAAGTTGAAAAGAAAATCTCGGGATGCTGCAAAGTGAGGAACTGAGAGTCCTCAGCTGGTTGAAGTCTCCAGCACAGTGAAACACTTCATTAACATTTTGTCAGCTGCACTGAAGTGTTAGCCTTGGGCTGACCTAAACAAATGCCATGGATTGGCACATGGGTATCTTGCAGTGATACATCTCAACACATTTTCACAGTTTCTCTAACATCTTTTCTTTTTTATTTCATACATATACATATTTTTTTTTCCCCTGCTGCATTCCCCCTTTGAAGGAAGGTACATTTTATTGTCATCATTTAGTTCCTGCTTTTAAAGAAATCATTATTTTACATTTGCATAGCTGTTTGGTAGGAGTTATGGGGGACCTTTTAGTTTTCTGACCATTAAATAAGCCTTGAATTTTAGCTCATCATACAGCAGAAACTGAATTTCTTTTTTTTTTTTTTTTTGACTTGTCTGTGTGACTGGGTTCCTGGTTTACTTTTTTATTCTCTGTTTTATGAATCAGGGATTAGTGAAGAATAATAGCAGGTTTAAAAAGAGCTTTCCATATCATCCTCTGTGTAACTGGAAATGCACTTCCTTGCAGTTCTGCCTGTGGGCTTTGTTCAGGGCTCTGTTTGATTTGGAAGCAATTAGGTGGAAAATAGACACTAGAGTTTCAGAGTTACTCTGCAGGTTTCTTTGCAGCATTCGTACTTGAGGAGTAGGCTCAGAGCTGGACTGGGGGGCTGTGGTTGTGGAGAATGACAAATGGGAATTTTCAATACAGGGTGTGAGAAGCCCCGAGTTCCTGGGAGCTGAGATTTATCTGGAGAATTCTGAAGTGAAAGGAATATGGATTGAGTGGAGTCTTGATGTTAAATGAATTGTAATGCGAAGAGATGAGGGATATCGGTCTGTCTTTAAGGAACATTATTGTTCTGTAATATATTCTATGTGTCTGTAATACTTTTTTATTTGATAAGAGAACCATGGAGCAAAATTGACAAGACAGGAAGGATAAGAAAAGGTTTTCTGGTTATTGTCATACAAATTGGGTTATAGCTTAGCTTTTGCTCCATTTTTGACTCTCGTGTGTAGACGGTGCCTAATTCGAGTGCTGCTTTATATCTGATGAGGCAGAGGAACATCTTTCTCATGTAACTAACGTTGGTCAGGGTGATGCTTCTCATCTGCTCAGTCAGTTCAGGTACTGTTTGGCTATGTGCTGACCCTTGCTTTAGCTGGGTTAACTCAGTAGCAATCAGAGTGTGAATAAGTACAGAAATAAACAGTAAGAACACTGAAATTACTTGCCTTTTCCTTTATGTCCCAAGACAGCGTCCAGGTTGTTTAAAATAAATGTGATTGCTACTGATTGCTTTTTTTGTTTTGTTTTGTTTTTTCTCTCAGGAATTCCCCTAATTACCTGCACTGTAATTGCCACTGACACTTCTTCAGGTCTTTCTGTCAGTTTATGATCGCATAATCTATGTCAAATTGCTGCCCCACATCATTGATAAATACTCAGAGCACAGAGTGAAAAGAAATCTATGACCTCATAGAAAGAATTAAGATTTATCTGCTGCTAGAGGTTTCAATCTGTAATATAAATAAAATCATTTAACTGTGAATAAGCAGAAGTAAATTATCAACATTCCCCCAGCACAGTTTTTGTTTGGGTTTTTTTTTGCTCGCTTCTGGGTAACTTTTCCCTTCTCCTTTACTTCTTCAATGAAAAACTTAAAAGAGGAGGTTATGGCTCTGAAACTCCTGTATTTCTGTCTGACTACTGTGATACCAACAGCGTTTAAAAGATGTCAGCAGTGTCACTCCACCCACAGATGCATCAGACACCCAGGTGTGTCTGCCCATGCCACTGGCCTTTCGAAAGCCATCTCCCTAACAACTGACGTCTACGTCCGTGCTCATCCTTGCAAGTGGAGTGATGCACCTGTTCTCAGATGAATTCAAGAGGACGTTTCAGTGTTGTGGCAGCCTTGGCAAGTGTTAAATGCATTAATCCTTCTGTCCTACCAAAACTAGCGTGTTATTTGGATAAAATTCAGCTTAAATTATCACAGCGTCCCAGCAACTTCTGGTGGTTTTTTTCCTCCCCCCCCGGCTTGCTTTTTTTTGACTGGAATTTCAGTCCTTTTAAAGAAATCTGCTTGAAAGTCAAGCCTCTTAATACTAAAATGAAATTTCCCCGTAAAGACAATAGTTTAATTTTTAGCTGATTTCTGCTTTTCATTAATACATGGCTGAAGATAAAGGTGTGTTCAAGTTACAACCATGATTAGTGATCGTTAGAGAAAGCATATGTAAATGAACTCATCTGTTGGGCTTCAAGGCAGCCACGGCTTAGGTTTCATGCTATTTAAAAATGAAATCTTAATGTATAGCCAAATTCACTGTGCTTTGACACCTGCAGGTTATCTGTCCTACTACCCACTTGGGAGAGTTGCTGAAGAGACAACTGTAGGAAAACAGCTGCTGGGCAATGAGAAGATTGTTACCTCCCTGGAATTACATCTTATGTTTGTGTTTAGTGTGCTGGTTTTGACTGGGGGAGAGTTAGTTTTCTTCGTAGGATCTGGTATGGGGCTGTGGTTTGGAGTTGTGCTGGAAGCAGTGCTGCTAACACAGGGATGTTTCCCTTGCTGCTGAGCAGTGGCTGACACAGAGTCGAGGTCTCTTCTGCCTCTCCCAGGGAGCAGGCTGGGCGTGCACAAGATGTTGGGAGGAGGCATTGCTGGGTCAGCTGGACCCAACTGACCAAAGGGCCATTCTATACCATGTGATGTCATGCTCAAGCAGATAAAGCTGGATGGTGAAGAAGGGGAGATGTTTGGAGTGATGGTGTTTAGTCTCTCCAGCTGTCGCGTGTGATGGAGCCCTGCTGTCCTGGAGATGGCTGCTGGGATGTCATGAGTCCATTCCCTGCTTTGCTCTGCTTGTATGTGCAGCTTTTGCTTTACCTATTCAACTGTCTTTATCTCAACCCAGGGGTTTTCTCCCTTTTCTGATTCTTGGTCCCCATCCCACTGGGGGCAGGGAGCGAGCGGCTGCGTGGGGTTTACCTGCTGTCTGGGCTTAAACTATCACATTACATTAAGAAATTTACTTCTAATCTAAGAAGGAATTCCTAAGATGAATTTAATATGGCAAGGAAGGAGTTTAGAGATGATCTAAAGAAAAATCTGTAATATTAATTTACTACCGTGAGGTGGATTGAATGGTGAATGGCACTCTGCTGTAAATGCATGCAAAAGTTTCATCTGAATGATTTGCTCCTGCTGTAGTGAAAGCAGTTTATTTTTCATAGAGCACATACAAGAGTACTTAATTTAAATAAAATAGCATTTGCATCTGTGTAGGAGGTTTGAACCATGAAACGGTGGGTAATGCTCCAGAAAAAAGAGAGGCAAGAGATCTTCTTTGACAGGCAGAGTTGTGCTTCTACTGGAAAGAACTGATCTATGATGTGTCAAATAAGGGTAATGAAAAGGACTGAAATTATCAGTTCTAAGGCCTTTATGAGTTTCTGCACTTCCCAGGACTTCAACAGAGCATACAGAACAAAACTGAAGAGAATAATGCACCAGACCAATTTGGAACAGTCATATTGTGTAATACGGAAACGCGCTCAAAAAGATGATTTTTTTCTTGGACTCCATTTCAGAAGATGAGAAATACCTCTGTTTATTTACTACCCAGTGTACCCCTGTAAGCTCATGTATTCCACACTTCCCCTTAGTGATGGAAATGTTTGTAGGATTGATCCTGTTAAAATGCAACAACACAGTTATTGGGGAAAAAGCCCCCAACCAAGGCAAGAGAAGTAAGGCTCTGAGTGTACAGTGGGTATATTTGAGTGCAATGCTTAGGTGTGAAGCAGAGATCATTAGCCCTGCTGGGTTTTTGAGGCATATTAATGAAGGCTGCCTGGTTAGGAAGCTGAGATTGTTGCTTGATGTGCTTTTGCTCTGACTTTTCCCTTTTTTTTTCCATGTAGTTCTGTGGTGGAAAATTGTAAATCTGTGCATCAGAGCTTTTAGTGTTCTCATCTACGGCTGAGGTTCTGAGCCACATAAGCTACAAATAACTGGGAAATTGCAAGATAAAAGGAATTAATTCAGCATTATAAAAAACAATTTTAAACTGATTAATGCCGGTTAAGATTCCATACAAGTATGGAGAGCTACAAAAAGAGAAACACAACTTGCTTTTATAAATGAAACCGAAGATATTTCAGTCTTGCTTGATTTATATTTAGAAGAAAGAAATAAATCTGTGCCTACTACTTTCAGCTGTCATTTTTGTCAGTTCCTAATTTACTTCTTTCTAAACAAGTTTACAGATCTGTTCATTTGAAATTGCAAGTTGGCCGCTGCTGTTCCTCTTTAACACATGCTTGGAAATGTGCTGCTTTTGGAGATGCCTATTTAGGTGAAAGCTTCACTCACACGCTTGAATGTGTTTTAACTTTCAGTAATCTGGTTTGCTTTTCTGCCTCACTAGGTCTTCCAGTGTTCCTATTTTCTAGCTTTAATTCAAAAGTGGAATAAAAAAACCACCCTCCTCTGTTATTTGTTTAATATGAATTTGGGCACGAGTTTGTTTCTACTGATTTCTACTGAATCCTTCCACTGTAAGAGTTCTGCAGACTGCATTTTTATGCTGCAGTTCTGTGTTGAGTGTTTTAATTAGGAATGTAGATTACACGCTACATCGGAGCTGGGATGTGGGAGTTTGAATGAAACTTTGTGGTGAATTTCTCTTGTCCAGAGGAAATTTCTTGTTGCGATAGGATATTAATGCCTTGAAACATGAATAGGCTGGCAAGAAGGGCAGCTGCTTGGAGTAATTCAGCTTGATTTAAGCAGGAGAGGGTTTTTGAATAGATTTTCCACTAATTATAAAAGTCCACTTTAAGGGTTGCCATGGCCAGAATCTTCTGTTAACTGTTCTTTACCCAAATATTTCTGGGGACAGTAGAAAACCCATTGGCTTAACAGTCATTTTGGATCAAAAGTTTAATGTTCAAGACCTTAACCCAACTGAGTTCAGTTGGAGATGACTTTTCCATTTCAGTGTGAGTTGCTCCGTGGTGTTTTTCATCGAGAACTTCAAGGTCAGAGTACAGAATAAGAAAAAATGGAAAGATGTTTTTCAGAATCAAACAGTATGTACCTGTAGTTGTGTTATCATCTTTCTGCATTTCTCTTGAGCAATCTCCAGCATTCCCATGGCATTTCTCACCGATACATGAAAAAGCCTTGAGAATGTATGATGCTAGTTATATTCTGCATCATATTCATTGCTATTGGAGTGGAAAACGTAAGTAAAAAGATGAAATTCTTTGAGCTTTAAGATCTCAATTCATGAAGGAAAATCAGTAGTTGCATTACTGAGTTGTATTCACTGGCTAGGAGCTGCATGGCGCAAACGGGAACGGTATCTGCCTAAAGCACAGGACAGCAGGAGGTCTAACACAGGGCAGAACAACACAGATAGTTCAGGAGGTACAAGGAAACATAGCAATGGCATCTATTTATCTAAGAACTTATTTATAGGGCATCAATCACAGAATCAGACTCACAGTATGGTTGATGCTGGAGTCACCTCTGGAGGTCTTCTGGTCCAAGTACTTGCTCAGAGAAGTCTACTGAGAGCCACTTGCCCAGGGTTGTGTTCAGAGAGCTTTTGAGTCTCTCGAAGGATGCAGGAGACTCCACAACCCGTGCTAGTGCTCGGTCACCCTCATGGTAAAAAAAAGGTGTTTTCTTATATTCAGAGGGAACCTCCTGTGTTGCAGTTTCAGTTTGTGCCCATTTCTTCTCCTCCTGGCACTGGGCACCACTGCAAAAGAGCCTGGCTGCGTCTTCGCTGCACCCTTCCTGCGGGTATTGATAGGCACTGATAAGATCCTCTCACAACTATTGGGAGGATGTCAGAACTTAGGGGCAAAACTGACAATAGCGTGGCAACGGAGAAGAGTGGATGAAGTACAAGAATGAAAATCTCCAGTGTCTGTGGCTACAGGTTTGTTGAGAAAATCATTGCCTACGCACAGAGTCCCGAGGGGTAGAGTCCACTGGTGCCCAGCTGGCAGGAGGCACTGTCCTTATTGTGCTCAAAATCTTGTTCTCTGGGTGAACAGAAAGCACGCTTTACATTTGTAAGACCGTAGTTTCTTAGTAGTGGAGTTGAAATCTCAGCCTTTTAATCACTGTTAGTCCAGATCTACTCACTGCAGAAAGAACAGTGGGACCATTAGAACTGTTACACGCCGATTTCTTAGCACTGGGATGAGTGGTGGAAACTTTGCTCACTCTCCCCCTGCTCCTCTGGGTATAAGGTTGGTCTTTTCAAAGTGCTGGTGAATTGTCAGCTCCTGGTGGAATATGACATAGATGATTTCTTCTCTAGGATACACTCGGGGTCTTTTCTGACTGTTTGCTCATGTGTTTTCACACCTCGCTGTTTTGTTGGTCTGCAGCTCCACGTTACGTCCAAAATCACTATATATGCTGCATTTCACAGCTATTAGATATTATTTGTTCTCTTTGTTACTCCTGAAAAATGTTTTTTTTGGTCCACTTGTGTCTGCATTGCTTTATCTGACTGTTGGTGAGTTATTTACAGCCTTTGGGCTTTCCAGTGCCAAGCGTGTATCCCGTCTCTTGCCATGCCATGCTGATACTCCTCCGGGCTGCAACCACTTCTCAAAGCATCCAGTATTTCTTTACGTCACCTTACTCACAAATATCTTACTCTACACAGACTAATTGCTTCTCAGAACTATCTGGGTAACACTGGGGTTGTACCAACAAAAGTCAAACAAATTAGGCAGAGTATCCCAGTGGATTGGAGAAATTGTTGGGGCAGCTGAACCTCGTAAAGCAAAGTTGCAGCCAGGTCAGGGAAGTTGAGAGGAAGCTGAACAAATCTCAGTCCTGAGGCCTTGCAAGCTCAAGACAAAGCAAGAGAACTACAATTTCTGGCCCGTTGCCACCTAGGGCAGTGCGGCGTTACGGGACTACCCAATTTAGATGAGGCAGAGTTTGGTTTGGATGATCAGTACACGAGGGAGGTAGACGTGAGTTCCAGTCGCTTCTCTAATGAGTGTTCAGTCAAGTGAATAGAAAATGATTCTCTGGCACTCTAGAATATTAATGCAAGAGAGTAGATGAGTTGATTTACTATGCTTGCAGAAAGATTGGTTCTTTTTTTTTCCCCCTCCAATTTATCAGATAGTTTTGTATGCTCATTGTTGCCAGGAATAGGTTATATTACCCTTGAAAAACAAAACTGGTGTTCTGGGTGTGAACCGCTTTCTAGAACACAGCAAATAATGGCAAAATCATTAATAATTTGCTTTGTGGAAAGAAAACGTCACCAGAAATTGTTGGTCTGCATAGTAAGTTCAGAATAATTTTACTTATTGATTGTGGATTCGGAGCGGTTTCTTCCAGTGAAACTCTTAGAAGCAGTGGATTTGGGTTTTTGGCAACAGCCTTTCCCATTTCCCACGGTGGCTGAAACTTCTTATGAAGCCAGAACATAACGATCTTTTTCAAAGGAAAAGAAGAAATGTTTTTTCTCTTTGAGCATCTCAGCTGTTTTGCTTAAGGGACAGTTGAAGCGTTTTTGTTACTACTTGGAAAGAAAATGGTAGCATCTGAATAATATTCAATGCTTTACGCACGTGATTCCTTGTGGATATAGCAATAATAGAAGAGATAATGAACTGGAAACTGAGGTAGTTTTAATGCTCATCAGCACCAATGATTTGAACGTGTTTTCTAACTCATCAGGTATGCACAGTTTTTTTCATGTGAAGTTGAGAAGTGATTACTCCTGTTGAAGAGATGTAGTTATTACATGGCATCTTTTTACTCAAGAAGGAAGGAGAGAGAGAA
Source organism: Todiramphus chloris collaris (assembly GCA_025345505.1). NCBI lineage: Eukaryota > Metazoa > Chordata > Aves > Coraciiformes > Alcedinidae > Todiramphus > Todiramphus chloris. Next base: position 2,324,069 of record JANVCC010000125.1, on the reverse strand, counting down.
ATCTACTTGTAATTTTTGTTCAGTAGCTGTTTATGTAACACTTTCTGGCTGAATTTTTTGTACCATCTTTAACTTCCAATCAGTTATTATTTTTACAGCTTGTCTGTATTAAGGGAAATTGTTACCAAGTATACCGTGCTATTCCCTTGGTGTTTTATTTCTATAGATATGCAATATATTATAGTCTTGTCGCTTATTTTGTTGTGGGAAGGGTTGAAGGGTGAATAATGAAGAGAATATTTGTTGTGAGCTTGAGGAAGAGGTAAAAATAAAGGTCAACACCAATATGAGAAATGTTTCTCCCATGTTACTTCTTCATCAAAGTGTCAGAACTTGGCTCATCATTTCTATAAATTGTTAAAAAGAGATAAAATATTTATAATGAGTGTGGGAAGTCTATTTGGCTTTTTCATATGTGAATACAGCAAGCCGATCAATACATTTTATACTTGATATTCCAACTTATCTTCTCCAAGTTTATTTATCTGACACTACTTTTTAAATGCAACTATGGTAATTTTAGCCACAGAACTTGCAAAACAAAGTTCAGCCGTGTTTGTCCTTGTGTAGCTGGCTTTTAGAGGCCAGATTCCAGGGAAAAGCAAACAAAAAGCACATCCTTCTGTTTATCTCATCCTTGAGATCGTGCTGCTCACTTCCATCAATAGAAACTTTATTATTTTGTAGCAATATTCATATGTCTTGGTGATTAAAGTCCACTGTGTTCCCGGTGCACTTCTAAGTTTGCAAGAACATAGAAATTGGAAATGTTGAAGCGTTTTGGTTCACAGAGAATTATTTCAGCCCTTACCTGCAGCTTAAACTTCAGACAAGAGGAGGAGGTTAATGGAAGGTAATGGATGACTTGAGGTGTTTGGCTGAGCCTAAAACATACCGTCTATTTAAAATGTCTAAGAGTATAAATAGTCACCAGATGGCACTGTGACTGAAATTTAAACATGGCAACCATGAATATAGTCAGCTAGATCTTGGAATAAATGTGAGTTTTCTCTGAAGTTGTTCTATCAAACAGTGCGAGGTTTTGGTGAGGGTTTTTTTCTGTGTTGAACTTTGACTGTACCTTTCCTTAGCTTCAGTAGCTGGAACTGCTGGCACATCCAAGCAAAATCATTTCTGGAAATTGAACTGTCCAATTGATGCTTGCTAATGATTAAGCTCAGACTATCTGATGAAATTATCCTAAGTTCGGACAACTTTTGATACTATACTTTTACTTCTAAGGGAATACATGCAAAAATTATTTGAAGAAAACAGTCTTTCATTCTGATCAGAGTCAAATGCTACGTGACCAAAGATTTCTCCCAGAACAGAGCCGTAAGTAAGAGTCATGGTATTCTGTTTAAATTCCTGGCACACGTTTGACTGGAACTAACCTTCTACCACCCTTGGAACAAAAGTGATTTTGTAGTAGACGTTGAAGTGTAACAAAAATGACTTTCTTTTGCACAGAGGTTTCATCTAATTTTTATTTGTAAGAATCAGTTACCTAAATGATGTTTTAAAAGAATGCTGTTAGTCAAGCTATGGCTCGTTCTGTGGGCTTATTTTATCATGACTTTTTCCTGTTTAAACAAAAAGATCTAACCAGTCCTGACATCGCTTTCCTCAAGTCCTCAGCATGACACTTTGAGTGCTGAGTAAAAATCTTGGTGGCAGGAATATCCCTTGGCAGATACACAGACATCCTAGAGAGACATGGAGTAGTACTGTCAGTATTTACACAAATTTTCATGAGTCCAGAGTTGTGATGTCTGCTCTGAGCTCTAATTCCTGCGTGATAAATCTAGAAAAAAGATTGGAAGTGTTTAAATGTTAAGGAACAAGCTGATACGTAGCTGATGATGAACACATCTGAGTAGAAGAGTAAAATTTTTTTGCCTTGCAACCTAATTTCATGGCCATGATCAAGTTGATCCATTTACTTTATGGAAACAGCAATTCTAATTATTCCAAGAGCTTAATTTCCTTGCTTGAATATTAAAGTTTCACACTACGGTACAGTTTACTCTTTCAGTATTTATGTTTTATATGGCAGATTACATTTTCATACTAAAAATAAGACTTTAAGAGGGATGCAACTGATAGAAGTTGTTCTATTTAAGATGTAGTTCAGCCTTAAATAATCTTCAGGAGAGATGGGAAGTGTAGGATAAACCTCCTCCAAAACCTGTATTTCCTTTTAACTGGGAGATACTTTTTCTTTCCTAGAGTCTTGTTTTTGCTTGGATTTTGAGGATTACATCTTTGGATCTTGCCTCTGAAGAATACATTCGGTGCAATGCAATGTCTTATTTTTAATATAGGTAATACCTTCAAAACCCCTGTTACTGAGACGTAATGCACACACATACACTTCTAAAATAAACTGAAATACTTACTTTACACCGTATTACTCCAGGCAGGATGCTGACTTGCTAGAAAGGAGCTTTGCAGAGAAGGTGGACACCACATGGAACAGGAGGCAGCAATGTGTGAGGCTCTTCAGTGATGGCTGTCTCCATGCTGACACGTCCCGGAAAAAGTGTGGTCCAGCACTCGTGAGACTGTGTCTGGAGGACTGTGCCCAGTTTGGGGTTCCTTGGTATGAGGCAGACATGAACATGGAGTGAGTCCAGCAGAGGACTGCTGGACTGGGTAGGCACTGGAGTTCATGGCATAGGTGAAAAGTTAAGAGAGCTGGGCTTCTGCAGTCTGAAACGGAGACGGCGAAGGGAGTTATATGATGGGAGAGTGTAGAGAGGAGGGATCCAGGCTCATCTTGAAAGTGCACAGTCAACTACTAATCACAGAATGGCTGAGATTGGAAGGCATATCCAGTGATCACCTTGTCCAACCCCTTTGCTCAAGAAGGGCCAACTAAAGTAAGTTGCCCTTGATTGTATCTAGGTGACTTTTGGTTCTCTTTAAGGAGGGAGACTCTGCAGCCTCTGTGGGCAACTTGTTCCAGTGCTCAGTCAGCCTCACGGTGAAAAAAGGTCTCCCTGCTTTTCAGAGGGAAAAATTGTGTTTCAGTCTGTGCCCATCACCACTGTCCTGTCACTGGGCAGCACCCAAATAATAGCAATAGGCACAAGCTGGAAGAGAAGAGTTTGCAGTCGAGTATGAGGAATATTCTTTTTCATGGGGAGGGCACTCAGACACAAAGTGGTTGCTCAGAGATGTTGCAGAATCCAAAGATGTGTTAGAATTTTTATTTGATGAATGGCTAAACAATCTACGGTAACTCAGCCCTGCTTTGAGCAGAGGGTTGCACTTCAGAGAGTTCTCAGCTAAACTACTCCTTCATACGTGACATTATTTACTTTCTAAGAACATCTTTCTTTGTGAAGACCATCATTTGTACACCTGCTTTTTTGGGGTGGTTGTTGGTTTTCAACAGCCATGTCTTCCACTGTTATTAGGAAATCAGTCTGTATTTTTATTGGATAATTTAAAGACATGTAAATATTGCCCTGAGTAATAAAAGGAGCTTGTTGGTCTTTCATCAGCTGACCTAACTGGCCACAATGGTATTAGTGCTCTGTCATCGACTCCCCACGGCGATTTTGTCTCAGGATGATGAAAATACTGAAAGTAGCAAGGGAAAGATTTTACCTTTTGATTTTTCTTTTTTTTTGGAGAATGTATGTGTGAATTCATGACTGCTGAACGTCGAGATCTGCTTGCAGACAGTTTCCATTTATTCCTGTCGAATGGTGGCTCGTGCCGTTGTTGGTACCAACATCGTTTCCTTGTTTCAGTTCCATGGAGATCCATCAGACTGAAGCTGAGCTCCAGCAGCCCAGGCAGATGATTTGTGTGCTGTTGATTGCCGTGGCTTCTCGTCTCGCTTCCTTGTCAAATGATTTTTGATTCTGCCCTTGCTTCACGTACTTGGAATTCTAGGCATTACTTCACGTTTTATAGCAGCCTTTTTGAGGTTTTTACTGTTGTGCTTTTATTTGTAGTGTTATAGGGAGGAGGGAGGTCAAAAAATGTCACGCTGTCTGTCTCCTGTGTGCCACAGATGTTCATTTTCAGCTTCGTGTGGGGGGAAAAAAAAGAAATTGAAATTCGCTCTGTGTGTGTGTGACAAAGTGTTTCTGAGGACAAGTGTTCGAAGGCAATATTGTCAAGCTATTTTTAGCCAGCTGCTGTCCCTATAGTGCTGTTTAAAGATTCAGCTCAGGCTGCTAATAGATATATTTATAACCATTCTGTCAACTGCCACAGCGTGAGTGCTGTTACAGATGATAATTCTATTCTTGGAAGCAGTGCCATGGTTACCATTCCCCTAGCTGCTCAGATAGAAGCTATACATCTGTACACACTTAGGAACGTTTTAATATGCTAACACGTTTTTACACGGCGAGAAAGAACAAAGCTAGACATGGTATTAAAAGAAAAAATACACGGGGAAAAAAAATCAAGCTCCGTGTATTTACTTGGGGAAGAAAATGCAGTAAGTATTATGGGTTTGGAAGGCTGGCTGTGAAAAGAACCCTCTTTTTGACTGAATTGTACTCGCATGTATTTTTTATTTCAGCAGTCTGGCTTTACTGGCCTTTGTTGCGTGTCAGGGTGCTAACGGATGGAGGCTTCGGCGCAGGATGAGGGTGTGCAGACATGCTGCCAGGGCTGTGAAAAGTCCTTACACTGATGAGATTGGTGTTACACCCTCATGGACTTGGTTAGGTTGGAAAAGACCCTGAAGATTTGAGTCCAGGCGTTGACCCAGCGCTGCCAGGTCTGCTACTAAATCGTGTCCCTCAGCACCACGTCTACCGGTCTTTTCAATCCCTCCAGGGATGGGGACTCCACCGCTTCCTTGGGCAGCCTGGTCCAGGGCTTGACAGCCCTTCTGGGGAAGGGTTTTTTCTTGATACCCAAACTAAACCTCCTCTGGTGCAACTTGAGGCCATTTCCTCTTGTCCTATCCCTTGCTACTTGGCAGAAGGGACCTACCCCACCTGGCTACAACCTCCCTTCAGGTAGCTGTAGAGAGCAATAAGGTCTCCCCTGAGCATCCTTTTCCTCCAGGCTGAACAACCTGAGCTCCCTCGGATGATTGACTTGTTCACGCCTTCTGAGAAATTCAGGATTTTACTAAATCAGTGATTCCTCTGCTGAAAGGTGAAATTTGAGATGAAAAGTTTCACTGGGCTTTACGTTTGTGTGTTGTGCTCCAAGTGTGAGTTTCTAAGATGCTCCTTCCTTTGGAAGCCTCTATGTGTGGCTTTCGATGACTGCCTGACATCAGATCTTTTATGAAGCTGGGTATCATGTGGAAGTTGTCAATACTCCTTCCTTTGGACCTAAAGCCCAAGTGATCCAAGGTCCTGCAGCCTTCTTGGGGTCCCACTCTTTTGAGGAAATGTTTGCAAAGCAATAATCCAGAGGCTGGGACTCAGCTGCTTTATTTGCTTTGTCTAAGCACTGTAAGTGTGACTGGAGCGAGGCCATTGGGTCCCACCTTGGAACAGACTGTGTTTCTAGGGGCTGCACTGCAACGTGCCTGAGAAAGACTAGAAGAGAAAGTAGATTGTTATGGCAAAAAACTGAAAAGGATTATTTTGGAGAGCATTGCAAAATGTGTCGGTAAAAAGGAGAGCTCTGAAGGCAAGAATTACTTCAGTGTTGAATAACATTCCACCAATGGTATCCGGATGTGATTTTTGATGGTCTGGTGTTCTTCACATTGAAGGGACAAAAGCAGATCTGAGATTGGCGACTCAGGAGGGTTCCTGATGGCTGGAAAAATGTTACTGTTGTGCCCATCTAAAGGCAAGATAAGGAGACAGGTTCAGGGTTGCATCGGCTGCTCAGCCTCATTGCAGTTTCTGAACAGGTAAGGGAGCCTTTTCCAAACGTGAGAGATGAGAACGTAGCTGAGCAGAGTCAGTGCAGATTTATCAGCCTCGGCTCAAGCATGACCAGCCTTCTTGGATGAAATGGCTGCTGGGCAATGTTGAGTGTTGGGTGGACACTGTAAGTGGTAGAGATGGAGTCCAGAAGTACCTTGGGAAACTTGAGGTTGGAGTCAATAGGAATTGTCAAAGTTCAGCAAGAAGAACCGCGATGTTTTCCTGATTAAATGATCTTTCTACTGACACTGGATGCCCAGTTTAGTATGAGCCAAGACCGTGTCCTCACTGGGAGTAAGGGACAGCTGTTCTGGATTCCATCTGTTGTGGAGTCTTACGGAGTCCTTTGGACAAAGACAAGTTTGGTCACTGCTAACTACCCAAATGCAGTTAATCTACTTCCTCCTAACGCGCAGAAATCACACAGGTTTTATTGCTTAATAATATCGTGTCGATAAGGGAAGACGTCAAGCGTGAGTACTGTAGTCATTGTCCTTGGCCATAAGAGATGGCTGCCAGATCTCCATGTTATCTTACCATTGGCAGAACCATGCTTCCCTTTTCATTCTCTCCCAGACAACTCAGCTGTTTGGAGCAGTTGTTTCTTCTCTTCCAGAAGTTTTCCCCTGGAAATTTCAGATTCCTGCCAACCCTGCCTTTTATGCGAGACTGAAAAGGAGGTTGTGACAGATTGGTTTGCAGTTTCATCAATATGGTGCTAATATTCATTTTTACATCTCCCTTTCATGAAACACAGATGGTCAGGTTTTTTAGATGATCAGTGTTTGACTGAAATTAGGTTTTGGCTAAGAGCTTGTTGGCTGAAACTCATCCTAACTGAAGCAGATGACACTGCTTGACTAAGGGGAAAAGATGAGAGAAGGTAGGAATTTATTTCTTCAAGTAGGTGTAGCTGCATTTAGTTGTAAGACACGTGATGCTTGGCTTAGATTGTTGCTTTTGCTTTTTGGATAAGAAAGAAGAGATGTCCAATTATATTTTCTAAAATTGAAGTGCAATTTTCTGCCTTCTTAAATTTTTTTTTTTTTCCTGACAAGATGCTGGCTTTATGTCAAGATGTCAAATGTCATTTCTGTGGCTTTGTCTTCAGATGTATTCAATTCCAGTTACAAAGAGTGTATCTGTGGTATGATGTGTATCTTCCTTTGCTTAGTGTTCTGCACAGGACACATATGTAGACTTCTGGAGAGAACACAACCCTTCAGAATGGTTTCATTGCTGTTTGGAGTCTTAAACCAAACTTTGTCTGCATTTGTGCATCTCAAGTTTCCTGCTCTCTTGACTGAGAACAGGTAGAATTCTTAAGAAGTGGTTTGTAGGTTGAGCTGCTGTCGTTTATCTTCTCCTGGGTGTATTAGTTTCTTTCAGTTTAAGAAATAATAATTTCCATAGCTCAATTATCAGCAGACAACAGTGTTCATATCTGCATTGTACTGAGATGTTCTGGTAAATGTAGTTTTTGGTAGCACTTACTTACAGTTTTTTGTAGCACAAAACGTGTACGAGTCTCAGATAAATTTCTGGGACAACTCCTCTATTTGAATTAAAGTTTAAAAGAGGGATGAAGTTATATAAAAGTCTCTGTAAGCCTAAAATACTGGTTTTGAAGACATTGCTAACTTCATAAAGGAGTGTCCAACTTGATTTATGAGAGCTGCTCATCAACAATTCCACCCATGTGTGCACAGAACTAATATATTTTTATGCAACTCCACTTAAATTGGTTTTATCTGCACTTAGACAAAGGAGAAATTAAATTGGCAAAATATTCCTTGGCAGACATTGTCTGCTTTCTGTGGGTTTTGTGATCTGTTGAAAAACTGATACACCACACGCAAAGCAAGAAAATTCTAACTTTTAAGAAAAGTTTTTAGTTCAAAATGATATTTTTCAGGTCTTGTTTATTTATGTGCCATACCTCAAAAAAAAATGCAACACTGAGTAAAGTCCACTGTACTTCAGCAGTGAAGGGAAACTGGAGAGTGCCATGGGGAACTGGAAGCGAGCTATCCAGCTGGGCAGGTATGTTGTGGAGAAGTGACATGGACAGCCACCGAGTGCTAAGCAGTTGTGGTTTTCCTGCTCAGCCAGGGATGAGAAAGCTTCTCTTTTACACTTCCATCAAGTATGAAAGAAAGGGAGTAGATGTCCTTTGGATGAGAGAAAGATGTATACTGTGTGGGGGTGAAGTAAGTGGCCTCAGCTATTCTTTTCTCTGGTTTTGGTGGGGGTTTTTGGGTTTGGTTTGGGTTTTTTTTGGCTAGTAGTAGGGACTTGTGGTACTCTAGGTTTACATAAGATTCACAGCAAGTCAACTTTTTTATCGTCACTATAACTTGTGTTGATATCCCGTAGCAAATATGGAACACACATGAATTTGGAAAACTTTGCTTTGTGAAAAATACAGTTCTGGTAGTCTGATTTGCTGCCCTTTTTTTTTTTTTTTTTTTCTTTAATGAAAATCCCAATGGTTAGAGAAGACCATCCTTCTTATCTCTTTCAAAAAGTTTCTTTAAAGAAATGTTTAACATTTTTTATTGTTCCTTCATAATATGAAGGCTCTACCTTTAAATCTTGACCATAACTCTCCTGCCAAGGGATCAAGCCCTGTAATTCCTGAATGGTGTAGGACAAGATGAAACTTCTAATACTTGGTCTTTGGAAAACAGGAAGGAGGAACATGCTTCTTATCCTGTAGGTATGGGTGTTCTGCCTAACATCAGAAAGGCATTTCTCTTTGTCCCAGTCTGCTAAAGCAGATTCATGGACTGTTAGGTCAGATTTCTTCAAGGTCACCATTTAACTTAATGGCTTCCTTGAAACTTTTTTCTGTGTGTCCTTTGGTAGTGACATTTAAATTTTGACATCTGCATCTTCTCTAGAAACCTGCTGCATTTTTTTCCAAGCAGAACTTAGCACTGTTACATTGCAAGAGAAATCCTGCAAATGAGTGGTTATCCCACTGTCCTATTCCTCATACAGTTTCAAGAAGCCATCATTAGCAAGTTCTTCTTTGTCTGAAGATTTGTGGCCAACTCAACTTCTATCTGCTCTATCAATATTTAAGAGAAGGCAATTGCTACTAGACTTCCTGGAAAGACTCATCATGTTTTTTGGCTGTCAGGTGTAGGATTGTTAGTGGTTTCACTGCTGATGGAAGCTGAATGCTCCATTATGAGAAGAAGGAGTAAACTTCTTCAAAAAGCTGTGAGTCATAAGTATAAAGAACTAATTTTTATAGTCTTAATGTAAGGACATCCATCTTTTTTTCTTGATAAAAGAGCAGCCAAGAATACGTTATCTACTCGAAGGTGCTGGGTAAGCAGATCGGTGCAAAAAGTATTTGTTTTACCAAGGTAAAAGTAATTTATTTGACATACAGCAGCATTACTTCTTTTTAAGCAGCCAGAAGTTTCTGCAAGGTTAGAGAAAGTAGTGCAACATCTGTGGCAAAAAATTACTCCTTCCACACTGCAGAAGTCTCCTGGATTTCTTGTGTCCTGCCATGTTAACTTCCTAGCAGATGCTGACAGTTTTTTGTCCTCCATTAGAAGAGCAACTGCAATTAAAAGATGTCCTTGATTTGGTTAAATAAGGCTTTGCTCACTTGGTCAGGTTGTCTATTAAAATGTCCACTGTTACGTTCTCTTGATGGTCTCCCCTTAGACCTTGGCTGATCATTCCTTCTGTAGCTGGGCTCAATGTATTTGAGCCTTTGTATTCCAGTTTTTCCTCTCCTTCTTGTCATAGAATCATAGAATGGTTTGGTTGGAAGGGACCTTAAAGATCATCTAGTTGCAACCCTCCTGCCGTGGGCAGGGACACCTCCCTCTAGGCCAGTTGCTCAAGGCCACATCCAGTCTGGATTTGAACATATTCAACGATGGAGCATCCACAGTTTCTCACCAGTGTCTCACCACCCTCAGAGTGAATATTTTCCTTCCTATTTCCAATCTAAATCAACCCTCTTCCAGTTTTAAACCCTTGCCCCTCATCCTTTCACTACAGGCCTTTGTAAAAAGTCCCTCCCCAGCTTTCTTGGAGCCCCCTTCAGATACTGGAAGGCTGCAATAAGGTCTCCCCAGAGACCTTTCTCTTCTCCAAGCTGATCAATAAAATTACTCAATTCTTAAATCGTCCGTAAAGTTAAGCTGGATTTGACAGTAGTTCTGAGAAGTCCCATACTGCATTCTCCTGGAAAACACAATCTGGAATTGTAAAGATCAGCTTTTCAAACACTCAAACCCTGGCGCGGAGTTTCAACTTCTCCATGTTCAACTTCTCCAGCTTCTCAACTGGTATTCGTAATTCCACGTAACTCCTTTTGGATGTTACCTACTAATTTTGTGAGGTGATCCTTGTCTTGTGGCAGGGCTACAAAAAAGAAATTCGTTACTTGCCATTATGTTTCTTTTTTGTTAATGATTTGAGTTTCTTATGCCAAGCATCCCTTAAAAGAAGGTTGCTGAAAGTGGGGCTCTTAGTAAGGTTTAACAACACCTGCACTTAAGAAAGCTCCTTCTATCCTGGTCTTGCATTCCTGATGCTGAATGCTGCTAATTTAAGTTGTTCAAGGAAACAGTATGAAAAGATGACATAAAAAAAGATGGTTTTCTGCTCAGTTTTTTTCAGGTGTCAACATTTCATTGGTTGCTGACTTTATTAAGCAGAAGGTGTAGCTGATCAATCTGATTTAGAAGCGACCACTTCAGAATCTTTTATTTATGTGAATTTTTCAAGTCCCTTTCTGAGCTTATGCCTTCCCAAGTATCCTGCTGAACCTGGATTTTCTGTGAGTGTGTCGAATTTGTTGTCTGCCAAATAATTCTATCAACTAGCCCTTCTTCCCCCCCAAAATGGTAGCTTACTCATTCCATACTAATTTTCTGCCCCGTGTTTATTACATCCATACTGCCTTTCACTAGTCTGGATCTACCTCCAGCGTCTCAGTCTAACCAACCACTCCTTTTGGAACTTGCTGACTATTTAGCCGATGTTTTCAGAGAGCTACCCACAGTAATTCATAACCAGTCATTGTGTTTAAATAGTATATTTTTATGTCATAATTATATTAGGAAAACTTATAACTTGTCAGCTACCTCATATTCTGGTCATAGGACTGTTATTGCACAGCATCAATGAGAGAGGACCGTCTTGACCCCAGGGGTAGCATTTCCTTACAGTGTTTTAAAAGTGCCTGTTTGCACCTCTGTGGTGTTTGCCATCTATTGAACCAGCTTTCTGTGAGGGAAACCTTTTCGCTTGCCTCACGTACCTTGGTTCCTTAAGTGGTTTTTAGGAAGCTTTTGGAAAATTGACCGTACTCGCCCTTATTCGTGTTGACTTTGACTTCCTTGGAGAATAGGTTTTGCAGACATTGTTTCTGACTTTGAAAAACATTTGAGCATTTCCAAGGCATTACTTCAATCCATTTGCCCACTAACTTTGTTTTCTGGTAAGGTTCCTGCCAGTTTGCCCAGTATAGAAGTCATTACCAGATTTGTTATGACTGTTTCATTTGCTGAGAATCTCTTTCCTTTAAAAAGAAGGCGTGTTGGCCATCCTGCTGTGCAGATGGTTTACATGAGTAGTTCATCAGTTTTGATACAGGAGTTCATAAAGGTCTCGAACGTGAATGCTACTGTGGCAGTCTAGAATCAGAGACTCATGGAATGGTTTGGGTTGGAGCAGACCTTAAAGATGAACTGGTTCCAGCTCCTCTGCCATGGGCAGGATTGTCTTTCACTAGAATCAGGGCGCTCATAACTCCATCCAACCTGACCTCGAACACTTCCAATGATGGAGCATCCACAGCTTTTCTGGGCACCTGGTTCCCGTACCTCCCCACCCTCATTGTAAAGAATCTCTTCCTTATGTCCACTCTAAACTTAACATTTTTCAAACACTGTCCCTTTGTCATTAACAAAATTCCCTCTCCAGCTTTCTTATAAATCCCCATTTCCTGAAAGGCCCCAATAAGGTCACCCTGGAGTCTTCTCCAGGCTGAACAACCCCAACTCTTTCAGCCTTTTTTTTCCACAGGAGAGATGCTCCAGCCCTCTGGCTGGTTTTGTGGCCCCCATTTGGTGCTCTTTTCTCTGTTAGTTCTAAAATTTACTGGCCTTCCAGTCTGGAGGTAACTGTAAAGGCTTATCCTATATAAAGGAAGTTGTATGTAGTTTAATAGATAAAAAACCAAGGAAAAAAAATACTGCCCAGCTATCAAATAATACGTCAGCCACTGACAGGCATGCCAGAGAATTTTGATACATCTACGTCGGGAATCTTTCTTTTTCTTTACCTCTGTGGAATATGAATGTCTAAAAAAACTTCTGTTGAGTAATGTTTAGAATCACAGGTACTGGAGATGCTAAAAAGTTTTTTGATTAGGAACTTTCTCAGAAACTGAGCTTAAACATCGGAAACATCTGCTTAAGTGGTGAAAAAAAAGTGGAATATTCTTAAAACTTAAAAAAAATCACCAAGAAACCCTTCTGACTTTTTGTGCTCACACTTATGTGTGAAGAAGGCTATTTTCTGACCTAATTACAAAGAAGGGAAATCACAGGGCAATGGTAAAAATTACTTTTTTGCTTGACTGTCCTTGCATTTGCGTCTGCTCTTCCTTTTATCAGTATTTATTTGCAAACATTGTTGGTTGGTAACAGTTATAATAATAGCACTTCTTTTTTTTTTCTTTTCCAAGAAAGGCTTGAGGGAGAAATGCCACGCTTGTCAGAGGATGATAAATGTATCGAATAAAGGTTAATTACTTTGTGATTCACAAAATAGCTGAAAGCACAGATGAATGCACCATGGAGACTAACTTCAAAGCAGGATCAGAGCTGACCTTAAAAGCTGGAAGAAATAGTGAAAGTGCAGTTTTCTAGGCTAGGAGCTAATAAGATAACGGGGCTGTGGTTATGTACTGTATTTGAAAAGCTTTGGTATCTTTTGCATTAGGGAGTAATATCTTTTTGTCTCATATTCAAGAACTTTTTGTGTAGGAATGATTAGACAAATATCAGCTACATCTCTATGTACTTATTCACAGCATCATTATACTTCCTTTTGAAAATCCTGTTACCATTTTTTCACTGTATAGGTTCTGGTAATAAAAATAAAAGGTATGAAAAGACGCCATCCCAGCTCTGGATAAACATTTACATCCTCAGAGTGATAATTCATTCGCCCTTTAAGATTAAAACAATGCTGTATTTTGTTACATTTGATGAGAAAAATGTGCTGCTAGTGATTGAATTAGTTGTTCACTGACTGAAAGCTGTCGAATTGATAGTTAATATTACCAGTAACGTTAGATTTCTCTGTTTCAGTTTTAGATTCATGACATTGCTTCCTGACACTTGATGCTTCCTTATTAGGAGTGTTCAGCGTAGTCATATGTTCAAAGGTTACAGCTTGAAAAATTGCAGATTTCCTCCCAAACAGTAGATTGCTGGTGTGGAGACAGCATCACTACAAAATGTTTCTTGTTATACTTCACTCTGTCATCTTTCTTCTTGCGAAGAGGCAAGGTTATCTGTCCTGTAGCTGCTGAGCACACTGATGTGCTTTTTGCTGCTGATATCTGAAAGTCAGTAAAACCTAAATTATTTTAAAATTCCTGGTTAACAAAAAGTGAATGTGCTGTTCTTTTATGTGCCTGCCATTAAAAGAAAATAGCTTCAGTTAATAATACTGCTTTGTGATAAGGGTTTTTTTTTTATCAGAACCTTTTAAAAAACCTTGCTATTCTGCCTGAAGAAAAAGTAGATTTCTAGGAGAAAGTAGGATTTCAGGTGGCTTGTACTGAGTTTCATTACAGACTTCTTACACGTATATCCCAGCTGCAGTTAATAAACCTTCCTGTCTGTTTTTGTACAAGAGATCCTAAGCAAATCACAGAAATTAGAGCTGGAAGGGACTTCTAAGAGAAGATCTAGTCTATCTTGCTTCCTCAAAGGTCGTATTACAGCGAAGCGAGGCCTAAGCCATTCTGAAAGAAGACCTGGTGATAGAAATTCCACAGTCCATATTTAATCCTCTCTAGCCTTTGCTGTTGAAGAAAGCTATAGAAAACTTTTCCTTCTTTCTGTGCTAGCTCTTCCTTGTAATGTTGGGGTTTTTTTTTCTATCTCCAGTGGAAACTCTTTCCATCCTCTGCACATCAAACTTTTAACTACTTAAAAACTGTTGTTCAATCTTTTCTATCAAACCTCTTTGAGTCTTCCATGTTAGGAGGAAGGACTCTAAATAGGAAACAGCTAGAATTTTAATTCAAACCTGAATGACCATTTCATTTGTTGACTCTGTGAGAGATGTCTTCACATTGTCATTTCTGGGCAAAAATCTGATTCAAGATTAAGGTCGTCTGCATCTGGCTGAACACAGCTAATGTCCTGGAGTGGACAGGAGGGGTAGTTACAGTCACCAAGCTGTTTCAGATGGAAGGAAAAACTGAATTTCAAAAAACAATGCTATAACTGAAAACTGTGGTTTATGCAAGAAGCAGACTCAGGCTATTTCCATGGATTAAAATACCTTAGACCAGCTTCTGACATTCTGTAGATACGTGGTTGATCTGGCAGATTGTAGTGTCACAATGACTTTAAGTTGAATAATATTGTATAATTGTGTGGATTTTTTTGCCCTTGACTGTCAGGTGTAATGAGCTAGTTAGTGAAACTATGACAAATTGATTTTAACAACAGTAGAATTCTTCCTGAAATTTCTGCAATTATGATACTCCTTTTAAAAAGGCTTTTAAGTGATAATCAGAGAAAGAAAAAAAGATCAATGAGCACTGCTAGCATGCGGTTTGGGGAGGTGTGGGCAAACTGCTCATCTGTGATCCTGAGCTTAGAATGCCTTTACTTTCTTGTATGCCATGGAGTTGCAATTTATCTGAAGGCTTCCTCCTCTTCCTCCTTCGCTTCTTTCTTCCTCCTTCGCTTCTTTCTTCCTCCTTCGCTTCTTTCTTCCTCCTTCGCTTCTTTCTTCCTCCTTCGCTTCTTTCGCTTATTCTTTCTTTCCTTTTTTTTTTTCCCCCTTTAGGCTTTTATAGAGTGCAGTACTTTATGGCAGAAGTCTCAGAAAGCAGTAAAGAATTAAGAAAATAAATGCACATTATACTGATTGGAGCTTAAAAAAAAAAGTGATGTTCTCCCCTTCCCTTTTTAATTTGCTTCACCCAGCTGCAGGAGGTAGGAAAGCTGTAGAATGTTCTGCTGGGGCAGGTGCGGATCCACCCACGCACCGGGCAGAGCACACGGGCTGGGCCGCAGCTGCTTGATGCCTTGGCCATTGAGCTCCAGGTGCTGAACTGGTGCCTCGGGGTCTGAACCAACCAGGGACTGGGGTGTAACTGGGGTCCTGCTTAACAACAAGGTGAGTCGGACCCTCCCCAGGGCCACGCCATCCGAGGACACTTCCATGGATCGGG
This sequence comes from Todiramphus chloris collaris, assembly GCA_025345505.1. Lineage (NCBI taxonomy): Eukaryota > Metazoa > Chordata > Aves > Coraciiformes > Alcedinidae > Todiramphus > Todiramphus chloris. Next base: position 2,308,742 of record JANVCC010000125.1, on the reverse strand, counting down.
GGAGTCTCCGTGGATCGAGGAAGCCTCGCCCCCCGCTTTGGGTGAGTGGAGTCTCGGGCACTTTGCTGTTTCCCCTTGAGGAGTGAGCGTGTGCCCGGTTTGGTTCGTTTTTCCTTCATGTTCAGGAATCAGCTGTGCAGTAGGTGATCGCCCCCAGGCACCGGCACTCGTGTCTGGGCAGGGGCAGCTCCGGGGGCAGCGCAGCCCGTGGGGACGGCGGCTGCCGCTCGGGGTGCGGGGCCCCCGGGGCGCTGTTGGCGCAGGCGGCAGTCGGGCCCCCCCCGGGAGCCTGAACCGTCCCGGGGCGAAGGAGCCGGGCCCGAGGGGCCGGCGAGGAACGGCCCGTGGCGGAGCGGGGAAGGCCCCGGGCGGTGCTGCAGCGAACGGCAGCGGCCGGGCCCGGAGGGGAGAGCGAGGGGCCGGGAGCAGCCCGGGCAGCAGCCGCTCCTCGGCGGGGCAGCGCGGTTAACCCTTTCCAGCCCTGCCGGGGGGACCCGCGGGGGCAGGGAAGGCAGAGCTGCCGGGTGGGGCTCGGGGTGTCCGGTCGGCACGGTGAGCTCTTGCCAATGGTTCGCTGACCGGGAGCCCTGTATGCACGTTCCTGCGCGGCTGGAGCGAGAAAGTTTAGCGTTCTCCACTGACAGAAGAGCCCAAATGAGTGTCCTAAAGAAGCAGCTACGCGAGGAGCTGGGCGTCAAGCCCTCGAGGAAATTCATAAAGATGACGGGAGTAGCGAGTACGGTTGAAAAACGTTTCTTGGCTCCAACTGAGTTTTGTCCCCCTGGGGAGAAGCGGCTGCAGCCGCGGAGGTGGCTCCGAGCCCTTGCTCGGGCATCTCTCGGGCAGGGGCCGTGCCCGGAGGTTGGGGAGCCGGGGCTGGAAGGGGCTCCTGTCTGGCTGTTCTCTCTAGCACTGCTGCCAACTAAAGTGCCCTGGGTGCTCAACCCCCCGCCAGCTGCAGCTCATGGCAGGGGTGACCGGGGAAGAGTCGTTAGCCACACCTTAGAACTCTCCAGAACGGCCAGCTGGTGAACCTGATGGGCAGGTGTGGTTGATACTGGTGTGTTACCAGCTGCATCGAGCTCTGACTCCAGTAGCGCCAGCAAAGGGCTGTGGTTCCTGGCTGCATCCCATGCTGGGGGATGCGGCTGGCGATAGAAAGCAGAGGGAAGGGGGGAAGGCAGTGCACGGGGTGGGGGAATCACCCGCCCTCCTGCTGGCAGCAGAGAATGTGCTACCCTGGTTCCTCTGCAACCTCTGAGAGTGCTGCAGAGTGGTTATCCCAGGGGGAATCCAGTCATTGGGAAATAGGGCATACAGAAGCCTGGAGACTGGCAGATATTACTGGAAATAGGCAGGTCGTGATCCTTAAAGGTAGGATGGGTAAAAGGCCATAGGAAGAATCCAACTCTTGTTGCAAAATGGAAGCAGTGAGCAGATCAGCTAGCACAAATTGGGGTGGTAAATACAGAAGGCAAAGATTGGGAGTGATTATCTGAGTGGCAGCACATTCAATGAGGCCATCCAGGGAAAAGCAGCCTCTGTTACGTGTGTTGGTCTCCGGGATGGCCACTGTCTGAGAACACGTGAAGCAATTTTGTGGCTTAAGGCTGACCACCACTCCAAGGAAACGGGTCAGTGGGTGACTGTGGTTATGGGGTGGATTGTGGCAGGTGCAGCTGCCCCCAGTAGACAAAGCAAACAGGCTGTGCTGGAGCAATTTGATGCCTCAGCCATCAAGCTGCACCTTCTGGTGCTTATCTGGTGCCTCAGGGTCTGTACCCTGGAGTAAACGGGCTCAGGGTCTGGGCTTGGCTGTGGGTTCTCTGGGCTGGTCCCCTCAACCAGTCAGAATGACCACAGCACACCCTGGACTGGGGTATATCTGGAGTCGTTCCTCAGAGCCAGAGGAGCTGGTGTGAAGGTGCCTCTGGTTCATCTGTGTAAATAAACAAGATAGACTCTTTTAATTACATGGCAGAGTAGTACCTAATCCTGACATGCAGGACTTGACAAGAAAAGTGCTGTGTGTGTGTTTGAAACGAGAACCCAAATAACTGTGTGGCTCATGGAAACACAATGCAACTCAGAGTCCTTTAAATAAATAGCTTGGCTTTCAATATATGGATTATTCATAAATTCTCTGTTCTTTTTAAACTTCCATGATGGGTTTCAATTGCCTTAATCGATTAGAAGTTGTAAAAACTCTACAAGGAAGCAGGGATATGAAATTGGATGATACATCGCCCCACTTCTCTTTCCCTTCCTTTCCTCTTCCTTTCCTTCCGAAGATACTAAATATTGTTGCAATGAAACGTGGAATGCACTGATTGTTACATGCAGCAATTCCTTGCAGAGATGAAGATGACTAACAGGAATATATTGCCTGTCTATATAGGTATTTTTCACTACTAATACTTTGAGCAAGGCCAAGTTAGCAGCATAGACTGAAAGTGTGTGAAGGTGCAGTGTTTATTTTATTTACACGTGGTGTATATGCTTAGGAAATTTGTTTTTACTACTCGTGAAAGATCCAGTGCATACTGAGTAGTAATTCTGTGGAATTCCAAGAAGACTGAATTTTTTTAAGTAGCAGAGTGGTACACACGGAGCTGCTTACTCAGTTTTCCTGAGCAGTTATCTTAATAAGCTGTCACTTTGGGTAGAATATATTACATGATTTACTATGAATGAAAAGATTTTTTTCATAATTGCTATTAAAGTTATAAATATTTCAGAACATGTTATAACCACTGAACCAAAAAGTGCCTTGGAGTCAGTAGTTTCTAACTTGGAAAGGTTTTTTTTTTTTATCAACAGTGGATTTTTTTTTTCATTGAGGATGGATTACTGAATGAAATTCTTAAGCTTGAAATTTCTTGATGCATTTGATAACGCGTGAAGGAAGGTCTTGCTCTTTGTGATGGTCTTGCCTTTTTAATGTGTTTTGCAGGAAGGAAAGATTTCCTGTAACAGCTTTTAGTGGTGTCAAACTTCTTCAGGTGTAGCCAATGAGATTAGTGTTTCTGCAGAGGTTTGAGGCTAAACTGTCTATTTGAGTGTAGGTGTTAATCCTTCTACACGTTGTTAAACACGTTTACCTTTGTCTGGCATTATAGGAAGACACATGACGTCCTGGGAAGTCTTGTTGGAAGTTACCATCCCAAACTTCAGCAGTTCCCTGATTTGCTAGTTAGTTCCAGATACTCCTGTGCATAATTACACAAGATAATATTGAAGAACAGATCACTTTTTCTGTATTATGTTCTGTATTACCATGTGCCTCTTGAATTCCCTTGGCTTGGGATGCAGCATTCAGTTGATCCTCTGCTAAAAGCCTGTTGGCTTTGGCCACCTGAATGTGATTTTTCACAGCAACTTTCTTTGGGTTTTTGTTTATTTCTTGTACTTTATCTTTTGTTTTAGCTCGGTGGCTCATGCTGATATCCTTTTCTTTAATGTGGCAGTTGTCTCTGGGACAAAACCGAAGAAACTTCCTTTCTGTGGGTGCTTTTGTTTTATTTCTCTTCCAATTTCATTCTCCTTTTAACAGTTTGTAATTCTTTGAGAGAGGACTAATTGGGAGTTACACTAACATCAAAGCCTCTGCAGTTTTTGGAAACAATGTTTATTGACTATTAGCTTGCTTAACAAGAACATAAACCCCCCCCAGCTTCCAGATCTTGTTTCTGTCTCAATGTTGCACTGTGTCTCTTACTCATTGAAGATGCACATTGCCTTTGTCACACATACTAATGCACTGTCTCTCCAGAGAACAGCAGACAGGTGTAATGCTTCAGAACCAATCTTCCCACCCATTCATTGAGCCTCCTTTGCTTGCTGCTGGATTGCTTTGGTTTTTTTGAGACCTGAGATTACCATCCTGCTGCCAGGGGAAGCTGGCAGGGTGCTGCCTGGGCTCAGCCTGGCCAGCATTGCCCTGGGCTGTGGTGGCTGTGGTGTCACGAGCCACGTCTCAATTCAGCAAACCTCAATAGCTTTGAGATTCCCTTTGCTCCAAGATGTTCCATTTTCCTTCAGTAAAATGCAGGGCTGGCCGTGGAAGAGCTAACAGAGCTGTTGCTTTGAACATTAAGTTGATCAGCAATGTAATTAGATACTTTTTTCAGTAGTCTGCTTAGTAATTAACCATTATTACATGACTAATTCTCCAGGTATGGTTTTCATGACTGAATTTTAAATTCCCTAGCCATGCAGGACCAGGGGAATCGGTCAGAAATCTTACTAAAGAAGAGACATGGGGTTCTTGAATTCTCTTGTGCCTTTATCTGAGCTCACTGACAAACACAAAGCTGTTTTACAAAGCACAGAGTTCTGTGAGCCTGAGCATCTGATTTTGAAGTCATACTTACGGTATCAAGGTGGGCACCTCAAAACACAATCATTTTTCTTTCTTGTCAAATACCCTGTCAGAAGGGAAGATCTCCTTTGAGGACTTGATGAAAGCACAGAAAAAAAAAATGAAGTGGTGCATAGGTGCATTTTTGTGAGTCCTGGGTGAACGAGTTGCAGTCGTAACAGATAAAGCATGAACATGGCTTTTAAAAGGTCTAGAATAAAACTAGAAAATGCTCGTACGAGGAGATAGCAGATTGCAGAGCAATCAGTTCCAGTGTCATGCTGCAAATGTTTAATCTACCCTGTTGGAAGCCTTAAGAGGCAGCTAACAAAGACACTCAAAATTTGTTTATAGTCTCTCTTTGGCTCCTTCTTCTAGAAGTCAGTTCTGTATGCCAGTGTTAAAGTGTGTTGGGTTTTATTTATTTACTTCAACTAATTGAAGTGTGCAGCAGGGTAAGCTCTTACTTGTGGGAAATACAGGTAAGGTGACTGAGGGAAAAGTTCAGTGTCATGTTTGATGAAGAGCGAGCTTACCAGCAAAGTGGAGGAATTCTGGTGAAGTTCTTGAAAGGGGTGGTTGTTTTTACGGGTGGAATATCATGGCAGTGGTGCAACCCAAGTCTGAGTTTCACCAAGAACAGAGTACGAGTCACGAACCAGTGTGGTGTTGCTACATTAGGTTTACATCTACTCCAAAAGATAAACATGATACACTCCTGGTACTTCAAAGTGTACAAACTACCTCTGAATGTACTCTGGGCTAAGTCTATTCACTTTTCAGAGAGGGATTTGGAAGCTTTTCCAGCAGAATGATGATGGTTTGAGTACCACGTGCAGTTGCGTGGCAGGGACTGTAGCACTCTTGCAGTGGCTATGTGTGTTTTTATAATGAGCAGTAGGTGATTTTAGTAGTGTATTTTACATCATCAGTGGCAATGCAAGACCTGTCTTGGAAGTGATCTTAAATAGATTTAGGAAGAAAATGTTTTCTTATTTTCTGGTACATTTTCAATTACATTATATATATTCAGATCCATTATATTGAGTGACTGATACCTTAAGAATTGTAGTGTTGTAAGTGATGAACTTTGCAGCTTATTTTAAAAAGAGAACTTTATTTTCTTGTTCTTTTTGTTGCTCCAAAATCCTTTCTTTAAAGAATGAAAAGCATCTTTGGTTCTACTCCAGCGTCTTGATGCGTGCAGCTGATTTGAGCTTAACAAGTTATTGATATGAAAAATATCACTGATATGAAAATACCCCTTTCTGTTCTTCCTTCTCAAGCTTTATTATAATGTGTGATTTTCATTTTCTTTTTTTTTTTTTTTTTTTCCTTTTACATTATAGCCTTTACTGTTCTGAGAAATTAAAGAACTGTGTTGTATTTCTTTTATTTTCCTTAATAAGTTCTAAGTGGATGTGCTGCTTTGATTTCACCCCTTTTCAGGGATGGTTTAAGGTCATTTTTTTCTTTTTTTTTTTTTTTTCACCTGGTGGGTTGTTCAAGCTTTTTTTGTATTATTTTTTTTTTAACTACTTGTCTTGTTTACTTGCTTCCCTGTGGTGTATGATTTCTCTTGTGCTTGTGCTATTCCTTGTAAGGAATATGGAAGAATTACCCTTATTTCACCCTCTGTGTCTGGAAACAGGTATGCACACGTGGCAGGGCTGTGTTTGTCCCAAGTGCAGAGAGCAGCTACACTTAGAGGAGAACAGCTTTTCTTAATAAACACAATAGCAAAGGAGCCACTGCCTGCACTGAAGCTCTGGTTTTGTGGAGCATGCAATCCCCAGCCTGTTCACATGTCCATTACTACAGATCCTGTATGCTTTTCAGTATAATATTATCATTTTTTTGCCTTAGCTCTCCAGTGCATTTTATATCCTCTGCAAAATTGCTTTGCTGACATTTAGGATTGTCTCCCCATCTATTGCTGTTTATCTCAGTGACCTTCTGCTTCCTTGCATTCTGGTCTGAGAGCGAAGATGTAGTGCAATTTGTATCGGTGACTCTTAGCCATTGGAAATTACCAGGGTACTTAGTTGGAATATAATTATCCACACGAAATTTGGCCAAAACATGAAGGTTATCACTTCTCTGATTACAAAACCTATTAGGTTTTAAGACTGGGGGCCAGAGTTCTGGTTTTTGTGTCTGATCAGAAGTACAGTGCTTTCAGCAATTTGTTACTGGGTTGCAAAGTCAGTGCCTCGTCCTGAAGGGTGAAGGATTTCTTTAGACCCTGTTCCAGGCTTTTAAACAACACACTGGTTTTCTTTCCACGACTCACTTGCAACTCTAAAATCTTGCTGTAACTTGTCCCTCTCTACATTTTTGTTTTCTGCTTCATTCAGACTGGTGCTTGCAACTCTTAGTAAAAATCCAGTTCCTTGAACTGTTGGAATTGCCTGCAGTAGAAGGGGCACATGCATTATGGTTCACCACCTATATTTAACTCCCTTTTGCTGGTGTTTCTGACAAGCTCCTTGCAGTTAGACAGAGTCAGCAGTTCTCCCCTGATGACACATGGGCTGAGACAGAAGCAAATAATCTGCAAAGGACAGAAAGCAAAAGGATCCGGTGGGGAGACGGCGAGAAAGACAATTTAAAGTAAATACTGAAAGCAATATTATTTTTAATTTGAATCTGTCACTTTGACACCTGTGAAGTGCTGAATGCTTAACTTTTTTGGTTCCACAGACAGCGTGACTGGAATGAGCAATAGTGTCGAAGATCCAGAAAGATTTAGTTCTTGACAGTCTCGACAAGTACGAGAATATATTGTTTTGGCAAAAAGTTGAGATTCTATAGACTGTGTTTTATTTATTAACCTTTTTTGAGTTCCTATTCTGATCCTCAGTCAGAACTTCTGTGCTTGTGAAAAACATGGTTATTTCCAGTATACACTCCCAAGTACACCCGAGTCTATCAGGAATTGATTAAAATGGTGACATTGTATTAATTTAATTCATACGTGTGAACGAATTGGGGAGAAGGGGGTTCACGTTGGGATGCTACTGGCTGTCTGAATGCAGGGGTTTTTGTAAGGAAAAAGCAAATCATCTGGAGTCTAGTAAGAAGAAAAAAAATAAAAGAAAAATCTATTTTTACAGACCATTCCAGCGTGGTGAGATGACCTTGGCTGGCAGCCAGCTACCCTCCCAACTGCTCCCTTGTTGAAAGGATGGGGAGAGACTATGATGTAAAAGCTTATGGGTGCTGATGAGGATGGTAATTGGGAGAAGAAACAGGCAAAATTCATCCTGGATGTTGCCAGAGTGAAGTAAATTAGGGGATTCCTTTGTTGTAGTAAAGGGATGAAGGCTCAGGGGTTGGTGTTTCATTGTGTGTGTAAATTGCCCACTTTTGTCAGTGTTGTGATGATGTTGGTTTGATTTTTAGTCTGGCGACGGCCTTTCCCTCGCCCCTGCAGCCCCCACTGCCAGAACCTGGGACACCCCATTCACCCAGCAACCAGAAAAAATAGGGTAAACCCCTTCACTCAGGAAGTAACTTCCACCCCAAACTCACCCGCTCCCTTTCTCTCCATTGCTGCCTATTCTTTCCTCAGAGCTTCCTGATCAAGCTCTTTAGGTGGAGCATCCAGGACTGGTGATGCAGAATCAAACACCCACGTCATTAAACCATGAAAACACTCCTGTGCAGAACACTACATCGTTCAAAGGAGCTGCTGTTTTAATAGCAGGCAAAAAAAAAACCCTTTTAGTTGTTTAGCAGGCAAAACACAAATTACTTTGTGTAGTGTGAACGTAACGAGCGATTTGCTGTTGGAATAATGGGGAGATTTGAAGCAAGAACACTGGCAGGTCTTACTTTGTTGGGCTTTTTAGAAGAAAGGGTTTCTCTTTCAAGGACCTGCTTTGTAAGGGTGACACAGAAAATGAAGCTGCAGTCCTTTCGCCTGTTCCTGGGACTCTCCTCTGCGTGGTGCTGTCTGTCTGCAGTACTACAAGGCTGATTTGTTCTGAGGTTAGTTTTTCTATATGTTAAAACATTTGTCAGCGACTTCTTAGCTTGATTGAAGCAGGAGAAAACGTTCCACATCTATAGATACATCAGCAACCTGGATGCATGCATGAATTGTCTGTCACTTCTGTTTTGACGGATAGAATAGCACTTAAAAGCCCAGGCAGATTAGTGGGTTCCATTAATAATGACTTAATTTAAGGGCTAACAATATATTTTATTACCTGTCACCTTGTTCCAGGCTTAGAGGTGAGTGCAGGACAGAAATTCCAGAAGTGAGGAACACTCAGTGTGTTGTCAGATAAGGAAATCTAATTTTAGACAAGTCTGCTGATACTTGAACTCCGAAATCCAGTGCTGCACCATTTGCTTTAGCGTAACCATCAGAGCATCACAAACTTTGCTAACCTGATTGAAAGTTTCCAAGCATCCCCTTTGCATTACAAGGGTGGGCGTTCCAGTGAATGCTCAGTGGGTTTTTTTGATAGTGGGTGAGTGCTCTGAATTAGGGAAAATTTTGAGCAGATCACGTTACTAAATCAGCTGAGCAACGCTGAATTTCTTTTGTTAATAGCTGCAAAAAAATAACACAATTCCAAGTGTGAAACTTCAGCCCTGAGTAGGAAGTAGGTAGTAATGACTCAACACTACAGCCTGGTAGGCATGATGGGATCAGAGAGTCTGTGAGTTTTGGATACACCAGTAAGAGAGGACTCCAGCTGTGGTGTTGTAAATGGAACCAGTGCTGCACTGGGACATGAGACAGACTGAATTTGCAGACGTGTCTGGTTTTTGGAGCAGTTGATTAGAAAGTCAAATCTTGGACACTTTCCTGGGGAACATGTAGCACCTGGTCCAAAATGTGAGGCTGAAGTGCCTTGAAGTAGTGATTTTGGTAGTGATTTTGATAGCGATGCTTGGATCCAGCGACAGCAGTCAGTGAAGTAGTGCACACCTTCTTAAAGCAAATATTCCTAAAAGTGAGAATTCTTGAACAGAAATAAAGCAGCTGAGAGTTAAACCTTGGTAGGTAGCACGGAAACTTTTTGAGGGTACCCTGCAAGAAGCACAGAACAAAAATACTTCCATAGGAAGAGTCTTTTGCCTATCAAGAAGGACTTGAGTAGAAGGCACGTCTAAAGAGCAAGGCAAAAGAGCACGGTAAAAACAAGATGAAAACTTGAAATAGGATCCAAATCTGTCATGTGGAAAAGAACATGATATGGATGAAGAAAAAATACTCCTGTCCACGAGAGCACCTCTGAACTGAAGCGGGGGGAATGGTTAAGTTGTCGACTGTAGTTTGTCACCTCCTGCTCTCAACCATCTCCGTGCTTGAGGGTTGATTGACAGATGGCAAGGACGATGCCAGTGCTTTCCGAGGATTCCAGATCTGGGGTGCTGTGTACTGCAGAGCCTGATGTCTCTGCTGGACACTGAGAGAAATTGCTAATACATACACGAGTATGTCTGACTATGTCCCATATATTGGGGACAAAACTTGGGTTTTTTGTGTTGTTTCTGAAGTCAGTGCTTCACAGCCCATATGCTTCACATACTGGAGTCCTTTGAAGATGTGAAGAAACACTTGAAGGAGGGAGATGGAAGTTTTTCTCATTTCAGAGAAATATTGAAGAGGATCAGAGAATAGAGCTTCAGTGAGGGTTACTAAATACATAGAACTGACTTTCTTTTCAAGGTGTCTCATGCTCTTTGTGACTGGGAGAGGGGTTTGAGAAGTGCTTTGTGTTCTTGCTCTGTTCACTAAGCATCCTGTTTTGGTTGCTGAATGTGGCTGCTCTGACAAGTATAAACTCATAACTTTTCAGACTGTGCCATTGGTTAAATTTTATCCATATGATACAAGGGTCTCTGCTTATAGATTGTGTCAGTGAATGGAGATGGATGTGCTGGAACGTGTCCAGAGAAGGGCCACCAGGATGCTCAGAGGGCTGGAGCTCCTCTGCTATGGGGACAGACTGAGAGAGCTGGGGTTGGTCAGTATCTGAAGGGGGCTACAAGAAAGCTGGGGAGGGGCTTTTTAGGCTGTGGGGCAGTGACAGGACTGGAGGGAATGGATTAAAACTAGAGATGGGTCGGTTCAGGTTGGACATTTGGAAGAATTTCTTCCCCATGAGGGTGGTGAGACACTGGCACAGGTTGCCCAGAGAGGTGGTGGGAGCCCCATCCTTGGAAGTTTGGAAGCCCAGGCTGGATGGGGCTGTGAGCAACCTGCTCTGGTGGGAGGGGTCCCTGCCCATGGCAGGGGGGTTGGAACCAGATGATTTTTCAGGTCCCTTCCAACCCTGACAATTCTGTGATTCTATAATCTCAGTAAATGGAGCTGAGTAGGTGTCCATGTAAGAACAGCATTGGACGTGCTGCGTAGTCATCTTTGTTAACTGAAAGAAAGAACAGTAAATGACCATTAAAAATGTGCTTTGGAAGAACATGCATCCTGGCAAGGACTGAGAGACAGCCAGGAGCTGCAACTTCTGCTGGAAAAGATCTGAAGTAAAAAGCATCTATCCTGCTACGTTACTGATAATTAACTTTTTAAGGTGTGGGTTTCTATTAGAACTCTTAGTGCAAACAAGGATCTATTTTGGGTTTATATTTGTATGTTCCTGCTTTGATTCTTGCATGAAACTTTTCAAAGAAGCACTGAAACGTGGGAGTGCATATACCAGAGTGTTATAATTCTGAGAGAATCACTGAAAACATACAGCCACTTCTAACACACTGGGCTGGTTAAGTTTGCATTACAATCTCCATTATACAGAAAATGACTAAAACCCCTAATTATTCTGTCTCTAATTACCAAGCTTAAGTTGTGTCTTGTGTTGGCCTTTATATTTAAAGATAAAGGCATGAAATGTCTTGAGTCATGTGGGCAGAGGGCGAGTAGTGTAGAATAAGTAGCCAGATCTTTGCTCTGTAGAGCAGCATTTTTCCTGACATCAGTGGTAAAGCTGTTGTACTCACACCACAATAGAAGAAGACTTCCCTCTACAAACTCTACAATATCTTGCAAGCTTGTTTGACAGGGCACATGACAGGTCTATCAAAACTGGGAGCCTCCTGTGACAGAATTCAAGGCAAGTGGCAATCCTCTAAATGGAAAAGATGGAATTTATATATGTCAAAAGCAACCCCGTTTTTATTTCAATTTCTAGGAGTTATCTTCTAATTTTTGCTTCATTTTTTTTTTCTATCTATAGGATTTGAAATATTTAAATAAGAAACCCACTAAAACTCTGTCGAGCTGTACGACGCTTTTATATAATCTTACCTGAACACTTTCTCATCTTACCCTTAGATCTCTTCCTGTATCTCATTGGAAAGAATTAAACTAGAGGACAATTAAGAAGTAATTTTTTTTTTGGTATTTTTTCCCATCAAAATATTAGAGGCTTTGGAAGCAGTGAATCAGATGGCTGAAGCCTGACCTGCAGACTGCTGTGTGCTGACAGAGTCTTTAGAGTTCTTCTGCTTGAATTGGTGGTCTAATGAAGCCAACTGAAAAAGAGCAGAGAAGCAAAAGGCAGTGATGGACGTGGAGCCTATAAATCGAGCAGAGTTCTGCATTGCAATGCCTGAGCACACGAGTGATTTATTTTCCTAATTGAGGATGTATTTAGAATAGTGCAAAGTGTGATCCCCAGCACTTTTTCTTGAAGTGGTGAAGCACTGGCACGTGTTGATTGTAAGACATAAAAATTCATTGCCATTCACCAGTGTTGCACAACCCAGCATGAATGGATCCAGGTAAGAGTAGTGTTGGCTGTGTTGCCTCACAAAGGCATGGCTGGGTAGCAGAGCAGAAGGCCAGAAGGTCCCTGCTTGCTGTGTCCTGGCTTGTTCTGAACATTCTGGAAAGGGAGAGGTCTTCTTTCTTCTGGGAAAGCAGGGCTGAAGGCTTGAGAGGGAAAGGAAAGTTTTGTATGGCTGAAAGGATGGGAGCTCTGCGGCCAGGAAGCCTAGACCTCAGCAGCCAGGGAGACTCGTGGGAATGGCAAGAATCGGGTTGTTGTCTCTCTCTGGTGACAGAACAGAGTCTCTCTACGTTTAGTAAATGAAGTGACCACAAAATGCACCTTTTACAAGTGCAACAGAGAGGATGTCCCTGCTACTGGTGCTTTTGAGGAGTGGTGGTGGATTTTAGTTTGGATTGTTGCTGGTATTGTGGGCTTGAACTCCTGGTCATGGATGAAGCACACCTTCCAGGTTGGCATGGCAGAACCGTTGTGGCTGGAAGAGATCTCTGGAGATGGGCTGGGCAAACTCACCTGGGCAAAGCATGGTCAGATAGGGCAGGTTACTCAGGTCTTTAGTATCTCCAAGAAGGGACACTTCACTAGCCCTTTGGGCAACCTGTTCTAGCGTTTGACTGCGGTAACGATAACGAAGCTCTTCCTTATGATTAAAGGCAATTTTCTGTATTTCGTTTGTGCCCATTGCCTCCTGCCCCTTCCATGGGAACCCACTGAGAAGAGCCTGGCTACAGTTGCTTTGCTCCCCCCTGTTGGATGTTTATATGCATGGGTGAAGTCTCCCTGAGCCTTCTCTCTGAGCTCTCTCACCCTCTCCTTGTATGAGAGATGCTCATGTTCCTCGGGCATCTTCCTGCCCCTGGGCTGACGTGCTGCAGTTTGCCCACATCTCCTCTACTGGGGGGATCAGCATTGGACACGGTACTCTCATGGGTCTCAGTGGTGCTGAGCAGGGGAGAAAGGTCACACTTCCAACACTTCCTCGTGCAGCCCTTCATAATTCACCCTGAAATAATGGATGTTTGCATGATTCAGGACTGCTGCACAAGGTGAATAAAGACTGGGTAGATACGAGCAGCTAGGAGACTGCCAGCAAAGGGATCTTCCTTACCCAGACAAACCAAACCCATCAAGACCAACAGTGGATTGTGCAGAGCTCACGTGAAGCCACCAAGGTGGATTGCTAGAACCAGGTGGGAAGGGAGCCAGCAGGACCATTGAGTCCAACTCTGCTCTCACAGAACAACCTAAAACTAATCCATGCAACTAAGAGCATTGTCCTTGAACTCTGATGGGTTTTGTGCTGTGACCACTTCCCCGTGGAGCCCGTTCCAGTGAGTAAACGCTGTCTCTGTGAAGAAAAGCGTGGAAGAATATAGTGCACACGGAAAACTTACTTCAAACAGGAATTTTCTGTTCTCAGAAAATTGCAGCTTCTCAGGGGAGCAAAGGGAAGCTTTTAGGAGAGAGCAGTCGGGATAAATCTATCAGAGTTCTGACTTTGAGTCCCAGCATCATTTTGTGTTTCATTTTATCCCATGGTATCTTAAACAGGGATATTTTCTTTTTTAACATTTCGTGCCTACTGCTTGGTTAACCTTGGTACAATTTTAGTGCCAAGTACTTGAAATACTGCATGTAATTCTCATTTTTCAGAACTCACTGGGATTTCTTACACGCTTTGGAAAAGTTAATATCCTTTTTAAAATCCATACAGCTTCATTTTTCTCTGATATGACTTGAATGCAGGTAGGTTGCCATAAGCAAACAATTAGAAATAAACCCTCAAGCAGTTTTTAGGAATAGTTTACACTTTTTTCTATATTAAAGCTGTGAGGCTTATATATTTAAGCTGAGTTCTTATGTGTCTTTATTTCAATAGGGAAAAGTTACCCTCATGTTACCTGGTAAAAATAGATCATAAGCTGCCAAACAGATTGTTTACCATTTGGTGTGATAAAATTAAAACGCTGGGAGATGGACAAGAACAACTTGATTCTTTATAACTTGGTTATGTTTTTTTGAAGCAGGGTGTGACTGCATCATCTAGAGGCAAGAATATGTACTTGGCTATTTATGCTTCACTGTTGCTTGACTTTGAAATGAAGTTTTGACTACTGTTTACCTTCTGCTAGAGAGAGGAGAATACAAACAGTAATGACATTTCAATATCACAGTTCCTAACTCCATGCAGTAAAATACTATGTGTAGTAGAACCAGGAGTGTGGAAGGTGCAGTGTTTGTCATTTCTCCCAATAAGCAACTACAAGGGATGGGTTTGTGAGTGGGGAGGGAGTGCTTGATAGAGCAAAGATGAAACTGAGCCATCACCTTATGATCATTCATCATTAAAAAAGGGGGAGGGATTTCTTTCAGAAGGAGACTTCTGAATGGCTGGAGTTGTGTGTTTTGTTACTTCAACCAAATCTACTTTTCATGTAATTGCTACCTATAAAAAAAAGAAAACACAAAGAGAGACCCAGTAAACTAAAGAGAAGAAAATGAATCTGGTTTTGGATGAAGCAAAGCACTGCCATTCGGGTTAAATCAATTTGAATAAAAAGACAAAATCAGGATTCCATCCCAGTTCTTTTAATTGCCTTCTCTTTTTTTTCGGTCTGTTTCATACACATGCCTTCCAAGAATAGGATATTGGATTTCTTTTGGCTCTTGACTATTGTTTAATTGATTTGGAACACAGCAAAAATAGTTCCTGACTTCTAGGCAGTGTTTTTGCTGTGACTGGGAAGTATTTGGCCTGTTGGCATGGAAGTTTCCAAGAGAAGGCTCTGGGGAGACCTTACTGGGGACTTCCAGTATGTGAAGGGGGCTACAAGAAAGCTGGGGAGGGGCTTTTTAGGCTGTGGGGCAGTGACAGGACTGGAGGGAATGGATTAAAACTAGAGATGGGTCGGTTCAGGTTGGACAT
This sequence comes from Todiramphus chloris collaris, assembly GCA_025345505.1. Taxonomy (NCBI): domain Eukaryota; kingdom Metazoa; phylum Chordata; class Aves; order Coraciiformes; family Alcedinidae; genus Todiramphus; species Todiramphus chloris. The sequence continues at coordinate 2,293,690 of JANVCC010000125.1, read as the reverse complement.
TAGGAAGAATTTCTTCCCCATGAGGCTGGTGAGACACTGGCACAGGTTGCCCAGAGAGGTGGTGGGAGCCCCATCCTTGGAAGTGTTCAAGCCCAGGCTGGATGGGGCTGTGAGCAACCTGCTCTAGTGGGAGGGGTCCCTGCCCATGGCAGGGGGTTGGAACCAGATGATCTTTAAGGTCCCTTCCAACCCTGACAATTCTATGATTCTGTGAAGTTCTCCAAGCAGAGTGTCCTGCTCTGCTGCGGGAAGAGAGGATGCAGCACAGGATGGAGTGGGGCAGGGCTCTCTTTTAGTTCCACACACGGTGTGCTCCTCAGCTCCTGTGGACTTGGGTTGCTCTCAGAGAACTGCTCAACTCAGCCTTTATCTAGTGGTTCAGTAGAATAGCCTTCTTTAATGTAAATAATTAATTGTAGGCCACCAGGTATTTTTTGTGGAAGTACAGGACGGTGTCCCACCCTTCTGTTTAAAATCAATCCCTCTGAACTTCCTTGTGTCACACGCAGTACTTTAGCCATTCAAGTGACAAAGGGGATGGATAGATGTTCTAACGTTTGTTATTATGTGATGATACCAATTTGCACTTCTCCTTTACATTGTGCATGCATTAGCTTGTCTCTTTGTCGAGTGATTAATGAGGTGTCTATGAAAGAAACCAGTATTGTGCAAGAAGGAATGTACGAGGCTTTGTTCTTGCTGATGTTACAGAGCTCGGTACCTTTATACTAATTACTTATATATTGAATACTAATAAGGTTGAAAAAGATATTTCAGGACAAAATAGTAGCATGATGATGTTACTTAGCAATAAGCCATTAAAGATTTACTCTGGTAATTCTGTAAGAGCAGGTAGCTGGAGGATGGCAGTGCCTTCTCTAACTGCGAGCTTGACAGGATCCTTGTGTTGCAGCTTTCAGTAGAGAAAACACAGAGTTCTGTGGAGAAGAAACTTCAGGATTGTTGCATGGTCTCAGGTGATGTTTGTATTTTTTCTAGGTTAAAAAAAGTTAACAAAGTGTTTGTTTTTTCTCTGAATCTGTCATTCATTCTTGAATAGGTGAAATCCACCTGCAAGGGCAATGATTACTGTTCAGTGTGTGTTTGTATGATAAACAGTGAAGAATACATATGTATGGAGAATTGTATGGAGAATACACCCCATGCAAGCAGTTAAGAATTAGCACTCTTTCCAGCTACCTGATGTAGCTTCTTTCCCATTGCCCTTACATTTCTGTAGAACTCCATGATGGTCAAGTGGATTTCACAGATGTGAGAGGGATTCGGCTTAGGTTTCAATCGAGTCTGAGTAACAGTTGGAAAATGCATGATTATTTGTCTGGTTTAAAACCTCTGAAGTTATGAGTCACTGTTTGGGAGTTTCCTGCTGCATATTTATGACTTTCTCGGAGGGAGCCGACTCTGTGTTTTTTTGAATGAGCATTTGTAATCCTCTTAAATCTGTGCTAACCACTTTGACTGGAAATCAAGTTAACATCCCTAATAAAACCGAACCAGTGATTTACAGCTCAGGTACCAGTACCTTGTATCTATCTGTAATATTTCATAGTATCATACAATATCTCACATTGAAGGGACTCGTGTGAATTGCTTCTCACAGGGCTACTTAAACCCAAACCATCATCCAGATTCTCCTTGAATATGTAGCTATTTGTGCTTGCATATAAAATGTGTGTTTCTGCAAACATCTTCTGAAGTCAAGAATTTGTTTCGGGCAGTTCACCACTGGGGATCTCTCGAGAGGAAAATGATCCCATGAGAGAGATTTTTGATGAAATGTTATTTATTTGTAAGCAGGTGGGGAATATATTTAATGTTCTTGAGTGTGTTGGAGAAAACCCCAAGGTATCAGAGACTGTTTGCACTGACATGGGCCATCTTTACCTGGCTGAACTATGGCCAAGTGGGTGGAGAGAGGAAATGAACTGTAGTGTCACTTCTACTTGGCATTCACATCTGCAGTTACCATCTTGTCCTTGCTGAAGGTCTAAGCCCAAATTCCCTTGATTGAGGAAAAACATTTGAGGAGATCACACACTGAGTTTCTTCAGAGAACTAAATAATATAATAATCTTAAGAGAACTAAATAAATAAATACTTGGTCACTTGGCATAATAACTTTCAGACAGCATGCCCAGTGAAAGAGAGAGGATACATTAGAATGGAAAGCATCATCATTCTGCATCTGTAGGACCTGATTTCTAGCAAAACTATAGGACAAATTTCATTTCTGAAGCCTTAATCCCTGAAAACAAATTTTACTACTTTTTAAAATTCTGTTAGTTTTTATTATCATATCAAGGAATAGAAATTCACAATACTCATTCCATCTAAAACTCGTGAAACCAGTTACAAATTTAGCTGAATACTGATTCTGACAGCACCTATCCCTGCATATACTTTCCTGTTGAGCCTTCCTGTTTCAGAACCAGGGCAAGATCTCCAAATCAGAGAAGTTATTGAGGAACTGATGACTTGCCCTCTATATTCTTTCAAGTCCTCCAAGAACAGAAAGCAAGCCTGCCTAATTTCCTCATTTTCCTAAGAGATTCTGCAGTTTAGTGTCAGCAGACAGAAAACTCTTCATGGGAATGTTCCACATTGTATTTAAAATTATTTTTCATCTCTCATCTGTATCTCAGCCAGGAATAAGATTGTGTGCTAGCTTTGGTCAGCAGTACTTGCATCCCAAGTCGCCGAGGGTAAAACCTTGGAGGGGTTTAGGAATGTGCATCAACCACTTGGGCAGCCAGCTGCAGTAGGACTGCCCTGCAGACCTGCCTGCAATTTGCCTTTAATTGAAGACAGCAGAATTCTGTAATTAATATTACAAGAAGAACTTTATGTTATATTTCCTGACTATTTCCAGAGGGGAATGGAGCTCTCGGAGGGAATGCTGTCCAGAGGAATAACGCTGGATACTCCTCTCTCTCTTAGGGTTTGGAAGTACCAACTTGTGTTGTAGCTGGAAAATGCACACAAAATCACTTGTGAACGCGTGGCTGCAGTAGCCAATTAGCAAGTGCCCGCTTTAACGAGAGAGGAGTGCTCTCCAGTTCAAGATTGCTGCATGCTGTATTTTATCTGTCAGTCTGTTTGCTAGAATGACCTTTGCTTCACCCTCCCGGCTCGTGCGGGCTGACTGCAGCGTGCCTGCCTTTCAGCTCAGTGTTATTCTGCTCACATCTCCATTCTCATTACAAACCCAGCTATTTTTAGCTAGCACGGCTTCAGAATGTGCCGTGTAAGCTTAAGGGGGATTTATTGAGCTCCTGTGTGTATTCACTAGAGATTCCTTGTTAAAGCTTCCTGATTTAGGATTGGGGAGGGCTAAAATGTGCTCTTTAATTCCCGGTATATGCCTGCCAGAGCTATATTTAGCTTCAGCTACTTGTCATTGCCTTTGTGCTATTTTTACAGAGAGATGCAGCAGTGTGATTGTTCAGGGGCTTAGCTAAGACACAAATGTGGATGGATGAGCTAGAGAAACGCGGGTGTGCGGCAGAGAACGCTCCTGCGAGTCCGTGTGCGTGCGGTAGGCGTGCTGGAGTAAAACTGCACCAGGGCACCAACCCCCCAGGCGCTTCCTCCAGTAACTCATTGTGTAAACTCACCCGATTAACATGTGCTAAAAATCATACTCAGTTTTGGTTTTACACTGCTAAAGTGGTTGAGCAAGGAATAATGATGTGTGCGTAAAAAGCTCGGAGTTACCGCAGCGGCACGATGCATTTCATTGCTTCCTCAGTTACTACAGATTCCATCGTAGCTTTTGTAGCTGCCGTGTGGATTTGGAATGGAATACAGAGGAGAAAAATTAGTATGGAGAAGGGGTGCTGCAGTTTGGTCCTGGAGGATGGTTACATATGCACTACAAGATAGTTACATATGCGTATCCTTTTCATAGCGCATGTCTCAGGGCTCTTGGTATCAATTACTGTACTGTTTGGTGCTTTAAGGAGTCTCCTTTTCCTATTTGGTGCTTTAAGGAACAATTCTAGGTGGAGTCTCCTTTTCCTATTTGGAGAAAACTAGGAATTTTACCTTGATCTGTGAAGTATTCCAGTAGGTAAAGATTTGCTTCATGATTTGCATTCAGAGAAATCTCCATTCTTGGCTGTTTAATTTCGTCTTAAAAATACAGAATTGATTTTTCTAGCTAACAACAAAACAGCAAACCAAACAAACCCAACAAAAACCTTTACTGTGTCATTCATAAAAATACAGAAAACATCAAGTACATCTTGTGCATCACACAGAGAGTGAAGAGTGATGTCACTGCGCGTTTAGTCCAGTTATTTTCATGTAAAAATTCAATTTGTCAAAGAATTTACTTTTGATGAACTATGAGATGGTGTTTTCTACAGGTAGAAAAGTTCAGATATGTTGTATTTCACTGCTGATCTGCATTTCTTACGGTGGACCTTTCTCAAACAGCCCAAGATTTGTGCCAGAGAGTAAAGCATCGGGGGGGGACTAAATTAATTTCAGGTTTGTGTCGCTGTTTATGCCGGGAGCGGAGAGATGCAGCAACATATAAGTTCAGCAAGAGCAGGCAAAAGAAGCTACTTTATTAATTTACAACCCCATTTTTATACCCCAGCCCCATAGGGCGATTGGTCAGCAATCACACATCTCCTAGGGTGATTGGTTAAAGTCCTACAGCACCTATTTCAAAATATTTTTACAATGTACCATAAACAAAACTTATCGAAACACCATGTGCTAGTCTAGTTTACAAAACCGTCCTACTATTTCTCATAACACGTGTGAGAAAGGCAGGGTTCTCACAGAATATTGTGAGAACCTAGGAAAATTCCTCTGCTAGCAGCTTTTCAGCATCCACAGGTTTGGAGTGATGCTCAGCTTGAAATGAACCTGATGAGGTAAAGGCTCGGTGCTCTCCCTACCCAAATGACATATTCCACCCCTTCTCCCAAATGTCCTTCCCCTGCCAGTATTTCCAGTAAAGGAAGGTCTGAAGTGTTTCAGGGAACAGTGTGAACTCCTGTGTGGAAGAAGCTTTGAAGATAGGAACAGCCAAATCCCTGAGGACTGAGTTTTGCAGTGAGAGATTTATCCAAGGAATCAATGCTAAGAAGCGTGTGTCTCTCGGAAACCAGGAAGGACGTTGTGAGAGCGCTGAGATTTCAGTGGTGCTGGTCTTTGCTTAGCTCTCAACAGCACGGACTGAGAAAAACATGATGCTGCTGACATTTAGTTGGAGGGTTTTTTCTATTAAATGGGAGATTTTGTCCTCCCAGGAATTACAGGATCTCTAGCTAGTCAGCAATTTCTCTGCTCTTTGTCTTTAGTGGTGTGAGGATGTATATTTTCTATATCCTCCTGAGAACCAGTGGGCAGGAGGATATTCAGCTTATGTACATAAAGGCACCTCTTGCTTTTCCCAACACTACTGTTAAGCCTCATTTGTTTTATCCAGACTTTATCCTTTAAAGCCTGATTTTTATTTTTTTTTTTACACAGACTTTATCCTTTGTCAGGTTGCCCCGTGGAATGATGGACTGCAGACTCGGTGATGGGGGAAAGAATCAAAAATCAGAAGTGTTTGTCTTCTGTTAGACTATGAAATATGAACTGCAGGGAAAGCTAATCTGAATTAATTCAGCCAAACGAATACAGAGGCAGAGGTGTGTGCAGTTCTGAGCACCAAGACTGGATTTTTTTAATGAAACCAACTCCAAACATAGACACAGTCTTGGTGTTCACAAATCAGTCCGAGGACTGGAAGCTTGACCTGTTTGAGTCCCATTTCCTTGGTTTCAGCTCCATCGGTGTCTCCCGTTTCCCTCCCAGTTCTGTTCTGGTCTTGCTCTGAGATTCAGCGTACTGCGGGTTTGTATCACCCATGTTGCTGGAGCAGCAAACCCCACGTGCTTGCTTTTGGAAGCTTGAGGTGTCCCCAAGACTTGTACCTTCTTGGCTTTGGTCTAGTAATGCTTAGGCCAGGTGATTTTGACAGTAAAGGTGGGGAATTGAGGTGTGGAGTCATGTGTAAAAAGAAGAATAAAAAATTCAGCAGCAAACTGCCTGTAGTTAAGTGCTGGTATTCTGGTATTTCATCTTCTAGTCAATGTTGAGATCTATTTGATGTCATTTTTGCCATGCCAAGGGAATTTAGGAAGGACCTAAAAATAAAGCCTTAGTGAACCTTTCTTAAGAAGTATGATTTGTGAATTTAATTATGGAAAACACTGAGAATAACTTACTTCAGAAAATTTATGTTCCAGTTCGGAAGAAAAATTAAGGGTAAAACCTTGCTTTGCTATCTGAAACATAAAATGCAGTATGTCTGGTGATGTGATGGTGTAAGAAGTACAAACCAGAGTCTTACGGCTCTTCAGCAACGAGATATGCACAGGGATGAAGTCAGAGTGAAGTAAAATTGCTTAGGAATAAAGAAATGAAGAATAAAGTAACAAACCTACTAAACCATGTAGAGGATGTAAGAATTAAACCCAGGGGCTCCTGAACTGTTTCCTATTTTGGAAATTTGACAAAACCACAAATGTAGACCCATAAAAGTATTTTTTCAGGAATGAGGATGAAAGGATCTGAACATTTTATTGATTGACTCCTTAACAATATATCAGTACAAATGTGAGTTTCCTGACTAGCAATTTCCATCCTGTGTATGTCCTGCACTTTGTTTGCTGTTACCTAATGTTGCTGTTAAGGAATTGTTCCTGGTTTTAAAAGGAAATGCCACACAAATGGTTTTCCCATCTTGAAGGGTTTTTCCTTAAAAAAACCCAAAGGATCTAATGATGGGAGCTGCTAATATTAAATTAAGCTACTATTTTGTTTTCTTCTGTTTTCCTTCATATGCAGAGTATAATGATGATGTGTTTTCAGGTGGATTCTTACACCTTTGTGTTACAGTTACCATGACACGGTCTGAGCCAATTTTTGGAGCTAAAATAGTGTTTTGCTACCCCTAACTTTGAATACTTCAGGGGGTTAAAGCTTCTTGATTCTGGTAGTCAGTCAGTCCCTTTACTTGAGAACAAGGTTACAGCAAGGACTGAGCAGCACGTTTAACTTCCCAGCACAAGAAATGCCCTTCATCACCGCTCTTCATCATGCTTCATCATGCTTCTCGTGTCATTAGCTGTTTGGAGAGATCTGTTCTCCATCAGTAACATTCCACCTTCTGTATAAGTGGCAATATTCTCCAGAGTTATAGGGGAATTCTCTTTAGATTTTACTCTCCACCCCTGGAAGGGAAGTACTATAGTAGTAGCTCAGTAGCAATAATTGATCTGGGTTGTAGATGATGAGTGTTGGAATTGGCAATTAAAAAGGAGTATTGCAAGGTGTTGCTCTTCAGACAGAGGGATTGATGGACTCAAGAGTGCAGTCAGGAAACCTTAATGCCAGGTGGGTTTGCTTCCCCTTGGTGTCAGAGTTACTCAAACAGCTTTCTTTTCTAATTTTCCTTTTACTGCTGTTGGTGAAAATGGGGAGGTTTTTCATTCTGTGTGTGAAGTCCTTTCTTGGGTCCACGTGCGTACAGAGGTTTGAAGGAGACTGAGTTTGCTGCTCTTCTTTATCCTGTTCATATTTTGTAGCCATATATTCTGGAGGTTTTTCATTAGGTGGATTGTGAAGGCTCTCATCTGGAACGCTAGTGCTCTGTGAACTTTCAAACTCAACATTCATTACATATTTTCCTGTAATTATAGAGGACTGGGCTTAACAAAGCATCCCTGGGCCATTGTCCTGTGTAGAGTGAGGAGGATACTGCATGACAACAAGAATGCAGAACATCCATAGCTCGTTTTCACAGATTGCTAATTGAAATTGAAGTCCATTCTGACATTATGATGGAAATCCCGTCAGATCGTTGTACTTACGGAGCCTGGCTCTGCTTTTTGTGAAGTAGCCCAGATGGTTAATTGCAATGAAGTGTGTTTTGAGGGGGTTTGTGCTTTTTAATTTTTGTATTTAACATTGATTACCTCTCCTGACATAACATAACCTCGAGTTCATTAACTGCAAATTAGGGACTGACAGAAACAGAGGGGACAGGGATGTCCGGAATGCTCAGTGAAGGTTTTATTTGTATTGTAAGGTGACTCTCATCAATTTTAATGAAACTAAATTAAGAATTGGAGTTAGCCCACGTTGCTTAAATGCAGGCTGGAATTAGGCAAAGCGTTCAAGCACGTGCATGCAGCAAAACATTGAACTTTTTGGGATTTAAATCACTGGATTGTGGTTATTTTATGAAATCGATTCGATCTGTGTTTCTGATCCTTCTAAAAATAGAATGGTATCAAACCTAAATGTTTTTCTCATAAGTTAGAAACCCCTTACAGCTTACAAAGAAAGAATGAAGAGGTTTTCTGAATTGTTTCCTAAATCTTGAATAGAAAAGGAGAATACTTTCAACTGTCTGAGGGCTGATGACGTGTTTCGTTTCCTGGATGAGCTGTTGACTCAAGGTTTGGGTTTGGTGTATTTTGTTGGCTTTCTTGTTAATAAAGGAGGAGCAAAGAGCCAACCAAAGAGGAGACAGGCGTTGTTTCTAAAGCTTTTTAAGAAATAGCTATCCTTCTAGGCAGAGGCTTCAGCATAATGTGGATAGAGGTCTGTCACTGCCTCTATCATTGCTCTGAGATGTGGCACCAGCAGCTGCCTGGGGACTGGAATAAGGGCTGAGAAAAAAAATCCAGTGACACTTCCCAAATTCTTGCCTTGCTTCCAGCAAACTGTATCTCAGGAACGTAATGAAAGACGAGGTGGTGTATAGTCTTGAGATGAATCATTCTTTTTCTGAGCTTGGACACTGATAACAGCATGGGGACTGGTATGCTGGGAAGCTTCCCACGTGTTATTCAATAAGGTAAAAGACAGAAAACCCCAAATGTCATCACAGAAGTCAAGGCTCAGTACGACTGAGAAGAATGAGTTTATAATTCCCTAATGCTAGGGAAGCATCCTCATTTTTAATCCTTGTTAACTAACGAATCCTGTTCTATGAAATGAACATCAAAGAAAGACAAGGTTCATGCACTAGATCTCGTCAGCAGTGTTGTTTTGATTGGCTCGTTAATGAAAATGAGTGTATGTTTACAGTGCCTTGTTGAGAGACTAGATGCTTTCAGTTTTGTATAATCTTTATCTGTCCACACTCAGAGACTTCAAGGGTTTTCCATCTGATTGTGAAGGGAATCGTAGAATAGTTTTGGCTGGAAGAGACCTTCAAGTTCATCAAGTCCAACTTTATTCCCAGCCCTATCAAAGCCACTAAACCGTGTCCCTAAGCACAGCATTGGTAGAACAATGGAATGGGCTGCCCCGGGAGGTGGTTGAGGTCCCATCCCTGGAGATGTTCAGGGTGAGGTTGGAGAAGGCTCTGAGCAGCCTGGTCTAGCTGAGGGTATCCCTGCTCACTGCTGGGGGGCTGGACTAGATGACCTTGGGAGGTCCCTTCCAGCCCGAGCCATTCTGTGATCTACCTGCCTCTATGATCTACCATCCCCTGCCAGGGCTGGTGACTCCCCCACCTCCCTGGGCAGCCCATTCCAGTGCCTGACAACCCTTTCTGGAAAGAGATGCTTCCTGAGATCCATCCTGAACCTCCCCTGGGTCAACTCCAGGCCATTTCCTCCTGTTCTGTCCCTTGTCCCCAGGGAGAACAGACCAACTCCCACCTCGCTACACCTTCCCTTCAGGTCACTGTAGAGGGCAATAAGGTCTCCCCTCAGCCTTCTCAAGGCTCAACAGCCCCAGATCCCTCAGCCTTTCCTCACAAGACACATGCTCCAAACCCTTTCCTAGCTTTGTACCCTCTGGACCCTCTCCAGCACCTCAACATCCTTATCACAGAGAGGGGAAATGAAGTGGTGAATGTTTTTCAAGGGTATGAAAGCCCATGTCATTGAATAAACCCCAAACTCTTCTAAGCAAAAATAAGCACTTTGTTTTTTCTACGTCAAATGTGTTATGGGGAGGAATTACGTAGAGGGAAATCCATCTGACTTTTTTCTCTACTCTTTAGTTTTTCAAAGGATTAGAGAAGAAAAAACCCAGCTCTTTACCTAAGATGCAGTTATTAGATTGCCTTTTCCCTTGGGATAATAGAACGGTTGGGTTAGGAGAGCAGATTCTTCAGGGCACAGCAACTTTGTTGGTAAATCCCTCCTATGGTCTGATTTAACTGAACCTGTGAACTGCAGAGTAACGAAACACAGCTAATAAGTAATTTACTTTTATTTCTCTAGACTCTGGAAGCCATTCTGAGTTTCAAATACTCTGGAGGACCAGGACACGTTGAAGGCTACTACCGGAATCTCTCCTTAGGCCTTCACGTAGACGTGGAGCCGTCTGTTTTCTTCACACGTGTTAGTACCCTTCCAGCAACAAGGTGAGCCTTGCTGTGTCCTTGGTGTGTCTGCTTCGTTGTCCCTGTCGTTGGCTGTGACTTCAGGAGCATCCTGGAGGCTTTCACTATCATTGCCCACTGCCTAAAATTCATCAGCCACTGAGAGCAATCAGTTTGAGTAATTTACTCTTATTATTTCTCTTCTGCTAGAATTGCCTTTATATTTGTTCTAAAGACACAGTTCCTTTATGTTTTTATTAATTTTTTTTTTTTTTACATACTGCTTAAGGAAAGCAGCTTTTGAAAAAAACTCCAAGTTAATGATTTTACCAGAGCTTTTTTTTTGGTGGCAATTCACCTGTGCTAGTAGTTAAATACTCTGAAGTATCTGGAGTGCATTCAGACTCTGGCAGTTCCAGAGATGGCTTTTGAATGGCTGTTGTTTGAAAGATGAGTTTGTGAGCTTGGGGGTTTTTTGGGGAAGAAAGAAGGCTGAGAATGGGCTTTGTTAGTGCAAGAAAAACTTGTGACAATCAGACAGGAATAACCTTTCATTAAAAACCCCTTTGTAATAATCAGCTACCAACTGCAAAGTAACAGGATTATCCAAAAGAAAGGCAGTGCACTTGGTGGGATCAAGCTTTTTGTTTGGTTTAAATTTGCAATTATTTCAGTGCAATTATGCAATACTACTGCTACTAATAGTTGAGAGTGAACTTAATTGATCCAGAAGTTTCCTGCTGGTCCCAGGAACCTTTTCATGTCAGACTCAAGAATAAACCCCAAAGACAGACAAGAAGGGAATATAAGCCTAGGAGATACTGGGAGCATATTTCATTTTCAGGGCAAGAAATGAGTCAGCAGTATCATACCATTGCAGAACTGTCTAAGGATGGCTGGACAGCAACAGAGCTTGCCAAACATGAAGTGTTGCTTTGGTTCTTCTGATCAAAAATAGTAAAGCCTCGAGAAAAGTTTGGGGCTTGAACTTAGAGAACCGTGAAGTGGACAAGTTGGAGAAAGTCTAGAGCAAGAAGAGGGATAACATGTGACTTACGCTGAAGTTTAAAGGAACTCTGGGTCTTCCTGAAGCAAAAGAGCCTGACAGGGGACCTAAGTCTTCAATGACATAAATGTCACTGTGAAGAGGATAGGTGTCTGCTCTTCAGAGCAGGGAATACAGCAACTAAGGACTTTAGAGGTTTTAGTCTAGGCAAAGATAACGAAACACTGGAATAGTTTGTGTGAAAAATGTTTAGAAATGAGGCAAGCTATTCTTTTGTTGTTACTGAGTAGATTGTGTCTTGCTCTTTTAAAAGAGACCTAAAAATGCGTGGCTTTATTGTTTAATAGTCCTTTTCTTTCAGTGTCAAAACATCCTTGGTACTCCATCTGTATTTACTGTTCAGTGGGTGACACCACTGCTCTTTGGTTGACTGCAGTGACTTTCCTACACTCAGGGAGTAGCTTGGGTGTGAACCTTCCATAAAAGCTTCAACTACAACACGATGCTTGTGTTTGAATCTCTCTCTCTTCTTGGTGAGCTGGCTCTCTGTGCTGGGTTTCCCCAGCTGGGTTATCCCCCCCCCACCTCATCAGTCTGCTCTCAGGAGTGTGGAAAGTATTAAATCCTGAAATCTTGAAGAACAGATGAAGGTACTAATGCAAAGGTAGAGTTTTCTGCCTTGTTGAGCATCATAGTTTCACAAGCCTCACAGCAGCAGGGGCTTTATGTAGTGATGATGCTTCAGCTCATGTTGTGTGCATTCACTTCATTCTTTGCCTGTTCAGCATTTAAGTCAGCGTGGAACTTCAAGCCATTTGCTGCTTTGAGATGTAGCTCAAGATGTGCCAGCTTTTAATTAGGGTGCCTAAAAGCTTTACTGAGCTGGGGGGAAAATACTGTAATACCTCAACTGCTTTCAGAAGTGTTTTATTGCAGGGCCTGTTGAAAGGCAGTTCAGACTTGTTTGTTTGCTGCGTTAGGTTCATATTGTCTAAGTCATGAATGCATTTTTGGTTTCAGGTGCTTATTATCTCTTGCTGTTTGTCCCATTAGCTTCAGTCCTCACTAACACCATTCACTCTTGTGCTTCTCTATTGATTCTCCATCAGAAGAAGCTGTGTCATTCAATACTATGTGATGAAGTGAAACATAGCATAGTCTGCTAAGGGTAAATATTTATCATTAAATGAAACAAAGTTTGAAGTTGATCATCTCTGCCTATATCTGAGACTCAGTGACAGCAAATTTGAAGTCAAGTTTTGTACTTTCACTTGCTCTGTTAAAGCCTTGAATCAGATTTCCATTTGATTTGCAGCTGGGATCTTGTTGTTTACATTCTGTGTGAGGTGCTGAACTGTTTCACTTGGGTCATTATGAGAAACTGAATTTTATAACTTACTTTCTTAGGTGTCATTTTGGAATGGAAATGGTAATGACTCTGATTTCCTGGATTCATTTTTTTCCCTTTCTTATATGTTTTGTTGGTTTTATTTTACATTTTATCTCAACAACAGTAAGAACCAGTAGCTTACTAGCTGCTGGGCTTAAAAAGTCCAAGGAAAATAAAAAACTTTGAATGTTGATTCTTCCCTTAGGCCTTTACTTAAAAAAAAAACCCAGGAAAAAATGTTAATGAAATCTGCTCTGAGGCTTTTGAGTGGGTATATCAACTATTGCTCACTCAGCTGCCTGTACTAGAAAACACTGGCAGAACAGCCTTGTGCCAGGAAATTCTTCTGCCTCTGATCGTGGTACCTCTGCTCTGTGATTCTGCTTGTTTGGGCTTGCCAGAGGTGATCATCCCATGATGCACAATCAAGAATGTAGGTGTTCAAAGCAACCTGGGTACAGGATGTAAGAGACAATGAATTAATGCTGAAAGGTTTCCCAGCCTGTCCTACAGCTCACTCACCTGCAGATCCCTCGAGTATCACAGGGCATCAGGAATCTACTTGCTTGATTGTTTCTTTACCATAAAATACAGGTAAATCTGTACAGTAAATCACTGTCTTCTGTAATCAGCCATAGCATGTTAATCGATTCCTTATCAGGTCTTAGCCCCAAAACTGCTGCTGTGATTTCAGGCCTCAAAACAGTTCAGTTACCAGCAGATTGCAGGCTGCCAGTGGAGATGTGATGCTAATGGTTCAGAGTAAGAACCACTGCTGTTGAAGCTTGTGCTAGCTAGATTGTCTTGAACTATTTCCTTTCTGAGTGTTGATGCTCTCAAAGGGATTATCTGCTAGTTTGGGCAGGCACGATGTGCCCTTCCTTCTTGCCTTTATCAGTGAGCACAGAACGTGGAAAAAATGCCAGAAAAAGTACTGCTTGGGAAGAATTGAAGTAAGGCATGCTCTGCATGCTGTGAGGTGCCTGGTGGTCTCCTCGTGTCCCTTGTCATTATGCTATCAGTACAACAGTGTCCTAGGTAAGAGCCATCTCCAAAGGTTGGAAAACATAGGTCTTGCTTATTACAACGACAGTGAGTTGCTCTGAATTCATAGATTAAATCAATGTGCAGTGCAGCAGGGATGCTGTCTTGCTTTTGGGCAAGGTTCAGATGCCAGATATTTAAGAAAATCGTGGAATCATAGCATTGTCAGGGTTGGAAGGGACCTTAAAGATCATCTGGTTCCAACCCCCCTGCCATGGCAGGGACCCCTCCCACTAGAGCAGGTTGCTCACAGCCCCATCCAGCCTGGCCTTAAACACTTCCAAGGATGGGGCTCCCACCACCTCTCTGGGCAACCTGTGCCAGTGTCTCACCACCCTCATGGGGAAGAAATTCTTCCTAATGTCCAACCTGAATCAACCTCTCTCTAGTTTTAATCCATCCCCTCCAGTCCTGTCACTGCCTGACAGCCTAAAAAGCCCCTCCCCAGCTTTCTTGTAGCCCCCTTCAGATACTGGAAGGCCACAAGAAGGTCTCCCTGGAGCCTTCTCTTCTCCAGCCTGAACAACCCCATCTCTCTCAGTCTGTCCCCATAGGAGAGGTGCTCCAGCCCTCTGATCATCCTGGTGGCCCTTCTCTGGACATGTTCCAGCACATCCATCTCCTTCCTGTGACAGGGGTTCCAGACCTGGACACAGTGCTCCAGGTGAGGTCTCACCAGAGTGGAGCAGAGGGGGAGAATCCCCTCCCTCGACCTGCTGCCCACGCTTCTCTAGATGCAGCCCAGGGTATGACTGCCCCTCTGGGCTGAGAGAGCACACAATATCCTTACCTGTACATTCTACAAAGTCAAGATGATGAACTAGGTAAATCTTTAGATTGTTTGGAGGTGGCCCACCGTAAAGCCACCAGGAAGCTGACAAGACATCAGCTGCAGATACCTTTTGGCAGGTGCAGAGGCTTGGACTCTATTCTTGTAATTGAGTCAAAGGGGAAAAAAAAGAAGAACTGCAGCAGGTCTGACACTGTTAAATTCAGAGTGTCAGTTCAGCTAACTGTGCTTTCAAGTTAATTTTCTGTTGTACCATTAAAGTATAGTGTTTAATGAAATGTTTTGGTTTTGTGAAGAAGGCATCAGATCTTAATTTCAGGGGTAGAACTTCAGGTCTCAATGAAATCAGACACAGTTTTCAGAATTTCCATTCTGGTTTCCAGGGTTGACCACAGTTTCCCTACAGGAAATTGCCACACAGCCTCTTCAGCAGTCAGAAATCCTGCTGGTGCACACTGCGGGCTCATGTCCAGCTTCTGGTCCACCAGAACCCCCAGGTCCTTTTCCACAGAGCTGCTCTCTGTATCACCTCATCCCCCAGCCTGTGCTGATGGTGAGGATTATTCCAACTCAGATGCAGGATGCTGCACTTGGTCTTGTTGAACATCATGAGGTTCACCTGGGCTCACTTCTCCAGCTTGTCCCAATCCCTCTGGATGACCATACAACCAATTCCTTATCCACTGAACAGTCCACCTGGCAAATTCATAGCTCTCATATGTGAGGAGGATGTTGTGGGGGACTGTGTCAAAGGCCTTGAAGTCCAGAGAGATGACATCCAGAGCTTTTTCCTTGTCCACTGATGTAGTCACTCCACTGTAGAGAGCCACTGGGTTGGTCAGGCTGGACTTGCCCTTAATGAAGCCATGCTGGCTGTCTCTGATCACCTCCCTGTCCTCCATGTGCCTTATCAGAGCTTCTAGGAGAATGTGCTCCATGATCTTCCCAGGCACAGAGGTGAGCCTGATGTTTAGTTCAGAGGAAGACTATGACATTACCTATTCAAAATGCATGGATGTCTCTGCATGGAGGAAATGTGTAGTCTTGAATTCACTTCTGTGTTCATGAAAAGAAAAGAAAAAAAGAATAAAAGCCAGTGAAAATAGAAACCAGGCAAATTCAACTTCAAATGAAGCTCTTCTTTTGATCAATTAGACTGATAAACCATCAGCAAAAGCTGTCAAGGAATGGATTTAATAAACACATCTTTAATGTTCTCAGGACTGGATGTCTTTCTAGAATATATTCTTTATTTATACACACACCGTTGAGCTCAATATAGATTCTGCTGAGTGGGAACCTGCGACGTGTGGGAGGTTCCATCCAATAGTTAAATCATCTTGCTAACCTTAAACTCTGCTAATGGTAAAGTGTTGCAGTGAGTTCGTGGAAGAGCAGCAAAAAAAAAGTAGCTTACGGATTGAGAGAATTGATTTTTCAGATCAAAATGTTAAATATTTCTGGTTTGGCACATGAAGACGCGAGAACATAAATCTGAAAATATTTATAGATGTGCTGGGAATATTTAGCATAATTGCAAAGGTTTACAACTGGGAGGAGTCAGATGAGGACACTTCTTGGAATATGTGAAAAGACCTCTTAACAGTAAGATGGATAATCTGGTTTAATCATCCAAAGTTAGTCTGAAAAGCTTCATCTGGGGGGGGAATTTAATAAAAACTTGAATCGAATTAAAGAAAGCTTCCTGAAAGCACGATAGCAGCAACAGAGATGCTCTAGATGGGGTCCTCTGCTCTGCAACTCCTCACGTTCATCGGTGGATTTTGGAGAGTTGGGTTGTCACCTAGCACTCCATTGCCTGTGCTTCTCCTCAGTTCCCAGGGTCTCCTTTTGAGTAGGGATGCCTGTTTAAAGAGAACAGCAAACCAGCAAACAAAAGCATGGGTGTGAAAACCCTCCGTGGTTTCAGCTGGTGGGGAAACTGAGTCAGGATGTAGATCAGTCACAAACCTCCCCGTGCTGAGTGCTGCTGCTTTAAACTGACCTTAAAACTAAGCTGGAAACAGAACTGTGGCAAGATTATTCTCTGAAAAGAGCTGTCACTGCAGCACTGCAGCTGCTTGTTAATACTGTGTGCCATGGTACTGAAGAATATATCCTCTACTGTCATGTTAGAGGGGATTGGAATAGTGATCACAATCCCCTCCCCAAGAAAGTTCTGGATTACACTGTAATTGTCTCTTGCCTTAAGTTCCTGTGGCCCCAGTTTTTGGAATCATAACTGATATGGGAAGATCTTAAAAAAATCCAGCATGATTCATCACACTGATAACTTTTGGTCGTGGCACAGTCTGAATTCTGCAATAGAGGATAGCAGAAATGAATTTATACAATCAATCTTTAAGACAGTGTTGAATTAACTCAGTGTTCAATAAAAAAAATGAAGAATTCTGATTTTTTTTTTATTGTTTGAAATGAGTTTTGACTTCAGATTTGCAAGTTATTCAGATTATAAATCAAATCACATGAAAAATGTTTCCTTGTAATTCCAGCTGGTTTTTACTTGTACAGTCTTCTGCTGTATGGACTTTGGTGTTACTTGTAGAAGAAAATCTTGAGCACAAAATCGATGGTAGATTTTTCTAAAAGAAACATCGTGGCCAAATAAAGATCATTGAAATGGAAAATGTTTGCACGTTGTGATTTTCAGTATTCCTCCACTTAGACTCTGAAACTGCTTACTTGATGCAGGCTTATTTCCTTTCCATTAGCAGATGAAATGACAGCTGGAAAGAAGAGTAAAACCCTTTCAAGAACTTTTGTTCTTTAGCCCGGTGTCTGCATACAGTCCAGTCCAGCTTGAATTCCTCCTCATTTAATTTGGACTTTTACCATAATGCACTAATTTATATATCATGCCATTTAGAAAAGGCAGATGCTGTGTTTGTGGGTCTGCTGTATTTTTCTGGATAATTTTATGTATTTTTTTCCTAGGGAGATGAGATTTATATGCCCACTTGAACTGTGTCGTCCCTCCCCCCAGGTACATTTTCCCTGATTTCAGCCAGCTTCAGGGAAAAGCTCAATCTATTCCTGCAGCTTGGTAACTGGAAAGAGAAGAGATATCCTAATTTACGTCGCAGTGAGGAAAGGCAGAAGCAGGGGCTCAGCAGTTACCTGCTCTGCTGAGGAGATAGGAGTGGGATGTATGGGAGCTGAGAGTTTTGTGCTGCACTGTTGTATTTCTGAAGACTGGGTTATTTTGGGTTTTGCAGAACTAGGAAAACTCTGCACTCATTCATACTACTTTCTGAAGTGCTTGTAAATATATGGAAGAAAACTAGACAACCGTTGACTTCTGGGTGTGTCAGTGTGTGTTGGTACCATGCTATTTCAGTAGATACTCTGGAAGATAACCCCAGAAAAGCAAAACACCAAATACACGAACAACCAAAACCCACCGAAGGATCCAGTGACAGCAGAACGACCCCAAACCTCTAGAAAATCTGGGAAGCCACTGGTGACCCTGCACATCGTGTGAAGTGTTGGAGTTCTCCGCGATCAACCGTAACATCTCCTTAACTAGACTCAGAGGAGGCAAAATCCCAGTAACTCACCCTGTACTTCTCTCCTTAGTCCACTGAATACATAGTGTGAGCTATTGCATGGTAGTGGGTAGTTGGGAAAGGAAGAAGGAATTGTTTAAATGTGGGATAGGCTTTCCCAGTTGCAGGAATCATGGAATGGTTTGGGTTGGAAGGGACCTTAAAGATCATCTGGTTCCAATCCTCCCGCCATGGGCAGGGACACCTCCCACTAGAGCAGGTTGCTCACAGCCCCATCCACCTGGATTTGAACATACTCAGTGATGGAGCATCCACAGCTTCCCTGGGAAAACTGTTCCAGTGTCTCACCACTCTGAGTGAATATTTTCCTTCTTATTTCTAATCTAAATCTACCCTCTTCCAGTTTCATACCATTGCCCCTCATCCTTTCACTACAGGCCTTCGCTTCCCAGCTTTCTTGTAGGTCCCCTTGAGACACTGGAAGGCCATAATGAGGTCTCCCCTGAGCTTTCTCCTCTGGTTCAGCTAGCTTGAGTCCCTCAGCCTGTCCTCACAGGAGAGCTGCTCCAGCCCTCCGATCATCTTCATATTCCTCCTCTGAACCCACCCCAACAAATCCACGTCCTTCTTGAGCTGGGGGCTGCAGAGCTGGACACAGCACTCCAGGTTGGGTCTCACCAGGGCAGGATCAGCTCCATCACCCTGCTGGCCACGCTGCTTTTGGTGCAGCCCAGGGTACCCTTGGGGCTTTCTCCTCTGGGCTGATTTCTGTGCATGCTCTGCCCAGCCTGTGCTTCTGGTTGGGGTTCATCTCTAGTATTTCTCGGCCAAAACTTTCAGTAGGCAGTAATAGTATATAATTTAATCATCTTTAGATCCATTTATTGAGTGTTTTAAGGTGTTTTTTTGTTTTTTTTTTAATAAGATTACACACTTTAAAAAAGAATAAAACTAATTTATGTCATGTGAAGGCCAGGGGTAATGGTCTGGGATTTACTCAATTACCTTAAAATCCTTAAAACAATACGATGTTTGAAATTCTCTGGTGAAGAGCTTAGTTTAAGCAACAGGTTGCTGACTGGACTCCAGCAAAATCATGCTGGAATTTCTTCATCACACTTGTGTGAATATGATTTGCCTCTCACGTCTCATTTCCTCATGCTTTGAGACAGGTTCTTCAGCTCCTATCTCACAAGAGATGGCCTTCTCTGTGTTCACCTGTAGTGAAAATGGATGTAAATAATTTGACTTTCTTCACAATTCTTTCTTTTCCTGGAATTTTCAGCCAGCATCATCAGTTCTACACAATCCAACTGATAGTGGGGTGTTGATGATGAAATGAAAATGAAATGAAGATGAAACCCAAGTAGTTTTCAGATCTTTGGCAAATTGCTCTTTAACAACTTGAGAGTTCTTTTTAAACTTCATTATGGTGAAACCTTCAGTTTTCCAGAGCTTCTGCTTTGTCTTTGTTTCCTGGCTTGGATAGAGCTTCCAGTAGTTGATGGTTGGTGTTTTAAGTCAAATATTTCTATAATCTTTAATTGTGCTTGGTTTTCATTGCTCTGAGTCTCTGTGAGAGCTGTCCTGTATTTATTCTCAATGTCTAACGTGATCTTTCTGCAGTCTTATTGTTACATTCCATCTTCTTATTCCTCTATCTTATTCTTCTAAGTTTTCAAAGCACTCTAATAAATCAACACCTTTGATTTTTAGGTATTTATTTTAATTGAAGGCTTCCCTGGAGAATTAACTTCAAATTGATAAGGAATGAATTATTTCCCCTCCACGTCTATTTTCTGTAGTGTTTAAAGAGGAGGAAACAAATGTCACGATGAATAATTCTCACTGCATAATCCAAGAGTTCATATTTGGGACTTTTTAGGATTAGTGATGGTGTTGAGCCCTGAAGGGCTGCTGCTTGTACAGCTCCTTTGTATTTATGGCGTGGATGAGTTCATTTACAAAGCTTTGATTCTGCTGCCAGTAAATATTGCACGAGGCTCGAGCGGTGTTTTAGGCAAGTTGGTTTTGTTAGGGGATGTATAAGAAATTCCTCCCGTGTTGAATTTTGTAAGCAGTCTACACTATAAGTTGCAGATCATAACTTCCTATCTGCTGGAGAGGCTGAAGTTTGCTGTGCCTTTACAGCTGCTGTCCTGCTCTCTCAACAATGAGAGAGAAGCCGCGTGTTTTCTTGGGTTTGGTTTGTGGGTTTTTTTTCCCCCTTGCTTTTTCATTCCTTCCTGGTAACAGCTACCAACACGAGCACTACCCTTCCTGTTACATGGTTCTGGTGAGATACGTGAGGGATTTCTTTCTTGTTAGGGAAGGGAGTTTCTGATAAGAACTATGACTACTTTTTTGTTCTTCATTCTTGACTTTTGACATGTTTGCTTCAGGCACTCAGCTACCTTCATGCATTCTTCTCTCTATGCAGTATTTATGGGTTTTCTTTCCCCAAGTAGAGTGAAACCCCTTAAAATACATGAAAGAAACCCCAACCTCCACCCCTACTTGTGCTTTCTGCTACGAGACACGCTCCTGTCCTCAAGCAGTGTTCGCTCGTCATTTAGAGCCTGATTACACTTGACTTTGCTATCACTTCTGGGACTTGGACCTTAACCTCTCCTGCTTGTCTTCCCACCTCAAAGATTTGCAAGGCAGCAGCAATAGTTCCTCCTATGCATGCTCTGAAAAAGGATGTATCTTGCTTTTCAGATCATGGACTGGAGAATTTCCAGAGTGGAAGAGCAGTTGTTAAACTCTTGGACCTCTTGAGTTACATTGCCTTTGGAATCGCTGGCGTTGGGGTTTAATTGTCAGTTACTACATGAGAGGATAAAGAGATGTGATTGCTCTGTCTTTGGATGTGCATATTGTCTGAAGGATGGCTATGCTGTTACCAACATATTTCTCTTTCTCCCCCTTTGGGGAGCTTCTGATTTCAAGTGAACTCTCTCAAATTAATGCTGCTGGTGGGTTCTGCTCCTGACACTAAATACAAGTAACTTTTCCCTGGGTACTGCTTCTGATAGCAATTACATAGGATGAGATGCTCTGTGATCTTTGTACAATGCCTATACTACTGCATTCTGTAATTCACATTAAGGCACCTAATTTTGTTACATGTGCATTTAAACTTTGAAGCCATTAATAGCAAAAGCTGAGTTGTAGTGATGTTTAAGGTCGAGATATTTCTTTGTTGTTAAGCAGCTGCTTAGGAAGCTTTGAATTTCAGAGTAGAGTGCTGAAACCTGATTGCAGCTGCAGGGTTGTATTTGGTATTTTCATGCCTGGTTCTGATACGTGCTGCATTATATACTGACCACTCAGTGCTATTTATGCTGAGTTTCTTAAGGAGGAAAAGATTATAAATAAGAATAAAAACTGACAGTACAATGTCTTCTCTGTAGCTTTAGCAGTGCTAGTTCCTAAGGTTAACAGAGATCCAGCTGGTGTATTTTTTACTGTGGAAATGGGGATTTGAAGGATAGTGGCTGACAAAGATCAGGTTTTCTGTGAGAGGTGCCTGTGTTTGCCTTTCTTCCAGCAGGAACAGAGTTGTCTCTCTCAGAATCGTTGGTGTAATGGAAAAGTGATCCAGTTGCCAGCTTGCTTTGGTCTATAGACAAACCACTTACTGTGGCAGAAGGAATTGCTCCCTGACACTGGCCAAGGATTTACATTTTTACTTGTAAATTTGTTTTTTAAAAAGATAATGTCTGCATAATTTGAAATAATGAAACTACTTCATGTGAATGCTCAAAGAGCTGAAAAAACCCAGGTTTTTTTTCCTTAGCAGTGAATCTGAGAGCTGCAGTGTGAGAATATATACAGGTGATCAAGTGCTGGGGGGCTTCATGTCGTGTGGGTTGTAGTTGTCCCAGCACTTCTTCTCTTCAGGATATATGCTTATGTCTGGGTTTAGTAAGAAACCTATTCTTCCAGTTCACTAAAACAAAAAAAAAAAAGTTATTTCTAATAAATCAGATACTCTTATAATTGGTGTTGAGTATAAAACATGTATGTACATTTTGATTTCTGCAGAGATATTTGCCTTTATGCAGACATCTTAATTCTGCTAGACGTGTAACAATTCTGTGGTGTGAGACTGAAACTCTGCTGTCCTTTTCTCCCCCCATCCGAGCAGCACCCGACAGTGCCATCTACTTCTCGATGTCTTCAATTCCACAGAGCATGAGTTGACCATCAGTGCCAGGAATAATGAAGATTTAATTCTGCACGCTGGGGAATGTCAGCGGTAAGTGCTTTCCATATTAAAAGGGCCCTGGTTTTAGCCCTGTTACTTATATTTTTCTTTATAGACATCATACAAATGTCCAGGATTATAAGAGGGCTTTTTTCCTATCTTCAAGGTTCATCAGTGAGTTCTAGCAATATGTCAAGTGAATGTATTTTGGCTATGAATCTAGAAGTACTGAAAACACCAAAGTACAAAATGCTTCTGACGTGTACAGCTTATTTCATCTGTTTCTGTAGAATGTTTTGATGCAATTTTCATGTGCTCTAAACGTGCTTCTGATTCTCAAACCTGATCTCACTAGTTCCTTATCTTTTCCCAGTTTTAAATAGTCTTTTTTTTTTTCGTGTGTGTTTCCCCATCCATTTCCTAGTTTCCATAGGAAGAAAATTGCAGGAAAGGAAACTAGAATTGAAGAGAAATCAATTTTTTTTGTGGCAAAAGATCTCAGATTAAGTAGGCTGCTATGTATATTGGTTCTTACAACCCTACTGTGGTGATGTGCAGGTCATTTTGTAGCTAACAGTAATCATTATTTGCCATAATATATCTACCTAGGATTCCTACTGCTGCATGCACCCTAGGTTGCTTGGTTTATCTCCTTCAGATGACCATTACATCTAGGTGACACCATTTTAATCTTAAAAAGATGAATCTGTGAAAAAGAAAGCGTTCCTGTTTGGTCATAGGCTGTCTGCACAGTTCTCTTCGGGAGAGTTGTGCTACAGTCTTAAATCATGCAACTGATTACTTATTTAAAGAGAGATTTTCGTGTCTTCGGAGCTCAGTCTGAATATGAAGTTCAAAGTAAAATCACATCAATTGCCAGGCATGCAATTGTCAAAAAGAAGTATGGAATATCTAACAATAGCAATAAATTTGGAATGCTTTCTGCCTTAGGACTCTGAAAGCACAACCATGACAAAATACATCGACTCAAACCAAAGCTGAATTTTCTCAATTTTACTTTGTCAAGGAATGGACAAAAATATCAGAAACTCACAGTGCTTGGAAAGAATTGGGTTACTTTCTTTTCCTAAAAGCAGTCTAAATACTCACCAAAAAAGTTCCTGTTCTTATCTGTTCTGGTCTAGAACTTTGTTTTTATACCTCTTGCTATTTCCCATCATGTTTGTAGTTGGTACACTCTGCTCCCAATTGTTGGGACAGTATGTAACAAAGAGAAATAATGCTACAGATAAGGTTATAAAATCACTTTGCGTCTCCTTGATTGAATTACTTTTATTTTCCTATGGATTTCATGCTTGAAGTTTAAATATCCTTCAATCGTTACATTGAAATAGATATAAACCCTTTCATTAAGTCTCTTGAAACAGTAATTTATCAAGGCAGATTCTGCATTTGTTGTAAGTATTTAAACCTTTTAAGGATAGTGATTTCTGGTCTTACTGCAAAATATTGGATTGGTTTACCCTTGGTGAGAAATTGCACACCACCATGACTCCAGTCAGGAGTTTGTGTTTGAACCAAGTGTTTTCAGACAGTACAATGCTTTTCATCAAGGCCAATCTTCAGCTTTCCCTTCCATAATTTTTTCTTTGGACATCGATTTTTGCCAATATCTCATTAATATTTGAAGAGTTCATTTTTTTTATCCCCTTCCCTGTACCTGCCTGACTCCATCCTCATTCTTAATGTTTTCCTCATTGCCCTTTTATTTAAATTATAACTTCTTTGGTCACTCTCACTTCCTTTTGTAATTTATTCTCCCTCCATTCATCTCCATCATTTTGAAATCTCCTGTCCTGACAAAATGTAGGGAGCAGGAAATTGTTTTCTTTGTTCCTGGTCTTATTGCTGGAGACTTGTAAGTGTTTCCATATTCTCTGCCTACACACCTACGCAGAAGGATAGTTCTGCATCCTACTTACGCTCGTCTCTTTGCCTTCTCACTTGTATGTTTAGAAAGTAAAATCACTTGGAAGTCTCCAACATGTTCTGTCTCTGTTCTGTATTGCGGAGCCGTCGCGGTAGAAGATGGGATTTGCCCAACGATGCAAGCTCTGCCTGGCAAGAGGGAATTTGCAGGGGATTCTTCCATTGCTTTTATGTAAAATGGAGAATGGTGGTGGAAAGCTTTGGATGCTGCACTTATTAAAGCACTTGCCATAACGTGTCTTCTCTGGAGACATTCCAAACCCACCTGGACATGGTCCTCTGTGACCTAATCTACGTGACCCTGCTTGGGCAGGAGGGTGGGACTACATGATCTTTGGAGGTCCCCTTCAATCCCTACCGTTCTGTGTAACATCCTTGACTTATAATGAAGGTAAAGAGTTGGCTGGAAATGGGGAAGGTGGAGGAAATGGAAGCAGAAATTAAACCTGCCAGGAGGAGAAGGATAATTTAGGCTCTGTGATTATTTTGTTCACTCATTTTTCTGTCTTTTATCATTACATGTTCTGCGGGCACACAAATGGGGAAAGGATCAGCCTTCTATTTTTTTTCCCGTATCCCAAGATGTTACTTGGTGATCTTCAAACTCCCCTCTTTGGTTTCCATATGACTTGAAATGTTCCTTGGTGTCCCACTGTGGGACAATTAGTTTTACTTTGAGGTCTTCTCAGAAGAATGCGGTGGGGAGGAGAGAGAACTCAGACTCATTTGAGAAGAGGAGAAGAAAGGAAATTTGTCCTCCCTCTCCTGCGAGGTGGTATGTTGAAGAGAAGAGAGGATTTTGGAGGGTTCTTTGTTGATCTCTTGAAAATAAATGTAGGTTTCTTTACAAAGCCAGATTCAAAATCAAATTATTTTTAGCCGCTTTACATCTGCAAGAGTTTGGTTTGTTTTTTTAAGCTGGGAAATATATTGGACAACTGGTGTCTTGACAGCAAATGTTGTCAGGCAAGTTACTCTACTGAAGCGCCAGCTGGAGTGAGCGATGCTGAGATGTTGGTAACATCTCCAGTTAATAAAAAATCCACAACACCGTGGTGTCAGCCTGTCTTGTTAATCGATCCCGTTGAATATTCCGCATGCGGCGATGAGGGATACAAGTTGTCTGAGATATGCCATTGAAAAGTTCACTCTTCAGATACTTTCCCAGTCTAGTGGAGCCTCCTGTCTGCAAAGCTGGTTTTCAGATGCAGGCAGCTGCATTGACAGGGCTTAGAAATGTTTTGAATGTAACCAGTAAAACTGCACTTGTTTTTCACAGTGCTGTGGCATTCAACAGGTTCTTCTGCAGTGGAAGGAGACAGCAGGCAGCTCTCGGAAGGGGATTGTGTTATGAATGGTAACAAAAAAGTGTTGCCACTAGCAGTGATTTGAATTTATTGAAAAACTTAGGTATGGTAATGATTGTGTTTCTTACTTGATTATTAAACCATTAAAATTAAATTTCACGACAACCCTCATTTATGCGTAAATCACTTCATAATTTATGGTAATAGATATTATCTCATTATGTGCCCCAGGATATCTCACTTGGTACAACATGCCCTGCTTTGCCTTCCCATTTCTATTCTGTGCACGGCACGTCTGGCATTTGGGAATGGCAAACATCATCATCAGTGGAAGATTTATCATGGGCTGAGTAGATCAAGCCTCTCATCTATTCTTGTGGTACAACACAACTGAGTCGCTAAAGTCTTCCATGTGTATGAGAATCCACACTTGGTGGCTGTGGATTTAACACTTTCAAACAGCAAGAGTTTTCAGAGTGCTTTGCCTTGGTGGGAGGACCGTAGGGGATTAAAGCTTGGGGCTGTCCTTGAATAGGACTGGAGTGAGGAGTTAGAAAATGAAGAGGAAACAGGACCTGGGTAAGAACAAGCTGGAAAAAAGGGGTCAAATGGTGTCAGTCGTGGAGGA
The DNA here is from genome assembly GCA_025345505.1 of Todiramphus chloris collaris. Taxonomy (NCBI): domain Eukaryota; kingdom Metazoa; phylum Chordata; class Aves; order Coraciiformes; family Alcedinidae; genus Todiramphus; species Todiramphus chloris. Next base: position 2,267,463 of record JANVCC010000125.1, on the reverse strand, counting down.
TTTCTTAATCATTCAGGCATCTTCCCCACCAGAAAGGATATCTTCTCTACTACATGCTGGAATGAAATGTAAAGTGTTTTGACAGCTGTACTGCCTTGAGAATAGTGAGTAGCCCTGAAGTTTGTGGATAGGTGTGACTGGCACAGGCCATCATAAATGAGGTTCTACTGGTAATTCAAACAGCAGAGGATTCAGTGCAAAATTTGCAAGTTCTGAGAAGTACTCCGGCTCCCCAGTTCAAGAGGGACAGGGAAATACTGGAGAGAGTCCAACGGAGGCTACAAAGATGCTGAAGGGACTGGAACATCTCTGATGAGTAAAGGCTGAGAGCCATGGGGCTGTTGAGCCTGGAGAAGAGAAGCCTGAGAGGGGATCTTGGGAATGGTTCCAAATCTCTGCAGGGTGGGGGGCAAGGAGAAGGGGCCAGGCTCTTGTCAGTGGTGCCCTGGGATAGGACAAGAGGTGATGGTAGCAAGTGAAACATGGGAAGTTCCACCTCAACTTGAAGAGAAACTTATTCCCTGTGAGAGTGCCAGAGCCTGGCCCAGGCTGCCCAGAGAGGCTGTGGAGTCTCCTTATCTGGAGACTTTCCAACCCCCCTGGATCTGTCCCTGTGTGGGCTGCCCTGGGTGCTCCTGCTCTGGCAGGGGTTGGACTCGGTGATCTCCAGAGATCCCTTCCAACCCCTGCCATTCTGTGATTCTATGAAATGTCCTTGTGGGTTTTACAGCAACAAATTCCTCCCCTTTTCCCTTCCCTGGGCAGTTTCATCCTTTTGTTCTGACAATACAGTTATGGTCTTTTTCTATAGCTAATATGCAAGAGAATCTTTTTCCTGTGCATTGCATTTGAATTGAGCATTTCTCTTTGTGTCAAAACCACACGTATTTGGAACACAAATAAACCTCCCTTCTCTAATTGCTGGTATGGAGACGTTCCCTTTGAGTTGGCTTTCTCAACTCTGTTTGTACGAGGTGTTTCTCCTCTCCCCTCTCCTCCCCCAGTGACATTTTAAAGACAACGTATTGATGATATGAACTGGAGAATGATGTACTGGGTAGGCAGCTCTTCTGCTCTGTACAACTTCTCCTAAGATTCTTCTCTTAGCATTTCTTCCAAAGTAGGTCTAAGCAAACTGACTGTTTTCCTAAGTAGGAATCTGGGATCCAGCCTGTATGGTCATTTGTCTGACCTCTTTGAACATTGACTTGATCTCAAGAGACCCAGTTTGCACTCTTTCTAATATTTTGTGCGTGCAGCAAGGGAAATGGGAGGTTTGGGAGTGCAGGCCAAGTTTGCCTCTGTCAGGATTTATTAGGTTTAATAGGGTACAGGATTTATTAGGTGTAATAGGGTACAGCATAAACATGGCTGGAGAGGTTGGCTCTTGCAGAGTATCACACGGATCCAGTTACGAGTTTGCTGTCCTAGTTCTACATGATCTATAAATCACTCAAAATGTAAAATATTGCTCTTCATTTTTCCCTTAAATCCTAAGTAGATCAATTCCCCTGTGGGAAGTCCAGGGTTCAAAAACTCTCACTTGAAAAACTCACAGTAATTTATTTCAGAATTCAGATGGAAGGAAAAAAAAAAAAGAGCTTTTTGTTTGTTTTGTGTTCCATAGAAGAACCCAGACTTCTTACTTTCATCATTTCTTCAATAATTTGGGTGGGGAAAAAAAATAACACTGCAAATTTTGGGTGCTGAGCACGTTTGTGAAAACCTTCAACAGAGTTGAACCTTGCTAAGACGTTGGCTGAGGTGCTGATGCTTTTTTTATTGAGTTTTCATTCTGGGCAAGATACACAGAGGAAAAGTTAAGACTGTGTGGAAATTCAGAAATGTTTCTTTGATTAGATAACAGTGGAGCAACAAGCTAACCAGGAAAAAAAGCTGCTTCCTGAAGGAAGTCATGGATGAAGGGGCTTGTGCTTAATTCACACTCAAGCCATGAGGAAGTCACATTTCAGCATTGATGGGTGATGGAAAAAAGGGGAGAATGAGAGTAAACATGATCAGCCTTTGGCTGGGCATTAATGTTGTCAGTAAAGAAAGATAATATCCAGAGGAAGAAAGGATTCTGTGGAAATCTGGGGGTTGTCTGTTCATTTCTAGTGGGTTTTCTGGACGTCAAAGGACAAAGGGAAGTGGTATTAATCAATCAACACTGGTTCTTCTAATGATGCTTGTGAGGTGGAAACGTAGTGGAAATTTCTGCTTTATCCTGAACCTACTCGGCGGTCAGCACACCTGAAACACACTGTAGCAGTCTCTCTTCTTGTAGTAAAGTTGGAAACCTAGGAATAGCAGGGGAAGGGGTGATAGAAAGCCGCAGAGTCAAAGGAGGTGCTGCTACACGTGCCCCCAGTTCCTGTAGGACTTGCTTGGCACTGGGCAGCGAAGGTAGGCTGCAAGCACTCTTAGACTCGAGTTTATTTCCTAGTTCTGCCTTACCTGGTTTGAACGGAGCACTGTCTGGGGCATGGGGGGCAAAGGGAGCTGTGCCACGGTGCGTGCCTGGATGGGAGCAGGGTGCTAGAAACGGAGTGCTACTCGCAGGCTGCTGAGCTGCAGACGTGGCTCGCTGTGGTCAGCTTCCAGGTTAGCTCTGCTTTGAGTGATGAGTCTGAACTGGATGACCTCCAGAGGTCTTTTCCAACCTAAAATATTCTTTAATTTCAAAACCTACCTACAGATTCATAAACTCAAGTCGTTCTTCCCAAAGCCTGTATGAATTGGTTCCTCTATCGCTTTTGTCCTCTAAGACTCTGTCATACCAGTATCTGTCATTTTTATTTCATTTTTTCTCCTCCAGAGGATGAATCCCTTTCCTTAGCCTTTCTTCCTTTATTTTTCTGCTATTACAAATGACCTAGTGACTTATGGTAAGGCTCTTGCCCTCTGGACTTGTACATTACTCCTCTAAGTAGTGTGTTGTTGGGGGCAGCGTGTATTTGCACAATCCTTCCTTACAGGTCTGCTGAGATGCATTGGGCTTTCTCTTCATTCACAGCTAAAACCTGGCACCTTATATGTTCATGTAACAGAGGAAAAAATTCTGTGGAATATATTTTCCTGATAAATTGCTCTAATAATGGTATTTGGAGACTTGGAAATAGGGAGTGAAGGTTACCTGGATGTGTGGAACCTTTAGAGGCTGTAGAGTCAACTGGTGACAATAACGGAACAATTTTAGCCCATTTCCTAATTAACCAGCATCTTTATTTTCAGGGAAAAAGCTACCTAACACATTTCAGCACATTTTTGTTCCTGCTGCCAGGAAAAGAGTGAGCATTTGGGTTTAGGTGCAGCTCCAGGTCACACCTGGTTTGATTGATATCCTCAGATAAATAGATGAATTTAGACTACAGCACTGTCTGTATTTAGGAGCTCTTGGTGTGTTTTGCAGCTCTGGTGACATGGTGACTGCATTAATGGGATGAAAGAAGATTGTCTTGAGTGGCTGCCAGTTACGTCTACCTTAATGGCTGAAGGATTTATGAAAGTTCCGCTCTGATGTTGCACTGAGTTGGCTTTCTGCCTGCTGTCTGATGTTCTGCAACAGATCCTGATGATGCAGCGTAGGTTTTTCTTGAAGTTGGAAATGAAAATACCCAATTCCTATTAATTTCTTTAGGATGATCAAAAGTGTAATTAAAATAGCTGCTCAATGAGTCTTTACTTCAACGAGAGCAGTCATTTAAAATCGGTGCTCCAGCATCTTCAATTTATTCTTCGGTCTTGACTTGTTCTTTCATTAACTGGAAACAAAAGCTCAAACAACAGCGATCTGAAAAGATCACTGAAAGATGCTCTGTAAATGGTGTAGAATATAAAGCCATCTTTTCATGATGTTTTCATTTGGCAGTTTTAAGGGTGTCTCTAGAAGTTGGTGTGGCGTGTTTGTGTGTTCTCCAGATACTCCTGTACTAACTGAGATCATAGGCAAAAAGTTGAAGCCTTCTTTGGAATAATGCAAGGATTTATAGGTACCAAATTAAAACAATACTCTGTGAATTTTATATGCAGTGTACAATTTGCCCTATAGAAGTGTATCATCACCTTGGCAGGGAACGGGGTGATGGGAAGTTCACAACCCTTCCTCTCGGAACACTTTTTCTCTCCACTCCAGAGCACGTTTTTGATGTCTGGATCTTCCCAGGAGGGAAAGTTCCCACTCCCAGGGGAGTTTAATCCCCAGTGCAGCGCTGGAAGTGCCTTTACTCACTTTGTAAAATTGCATACTGCTTCTAATTTGTTTTCTTACAGTTGACAGCTGTAATAAAAATGAAGAATTCTGTCGTAGCTTTGGAATTTTAAAGAATTATGGACAGTTCTCAAACAAGATTATTGGAGTTGTTTAATTTTCTGGCCCTCAGAAGGGCTGTTACTTGAGAGGGAGGAACTCTAAATCTGAATCCTGTAGTATGTTGGTTTCTGTCTAATGCACTGCATGCAGTTAACACCTCCACGTACACACTTCAAATTACTCCTAGTCTTACACAGTACTTCCAGGCCATGAAAGATCCCAGCATTATGGAAACGTTGCACACTTAATAGGTTGAATCATCATTGAGTACCCTCAGGAAAGAGGGTGACTCGTAATAAAGAAGGTTAGTTACAGGTTTATTTCAAGTTTTTTTGTGTACATCTGCATCTGGTAAGTGTGCTGAACTGAGATGGATCTCATAAAGTCATGGAAGTTCTGTTAAGGAGCTAACGAGCTTCTGGGTGAGGAGGATCTAATTAATGTAATTATGGACATATGCCAGAGTTCCCCACCAAAGGCTGATAGAGAATCCAAATGGCTATGGGATAAGAAGGGCAAGTTACTAATTGGTTGAGAGAACAGTGACAGAGAAGTGAATAATCACTTGTGGAGAGATCAGGTTCTCAGTGGAGCCCTTCTGGGATCTGGGCTGGGCCCTGAGCTGCTCAACCTCTCTAGAAACTGTGGGAAGAGGAGCGAGCAGTGGGCTGGGGAGGTGGCCCGTAGTAAACAGTGAGGTGACTGTGAGGAAGTGCAGAAGGATGAGGCCCGTGAACTTCATAAACCCAAAGCAATGAACAGGGTGAAAAAAAGAATCTGAACTTGAATTAGTGAATCATGAGCTCAGAACTGTCTATAATCTCTTGGGAACTGGATGCAGGTTTTAGTAGATCTAGGAAAATGCTGCCAAAGATTCCACAGTTGCATCCAAACCAACCATCTTTTTGATCAGGACAGGGTAGGATGCTTCCACTTCCTCGGTGAAGTGAAATGAGAAGGTGACACTTGAAAACTCTTGAAGTCGAAAGGAAGTGCTACAAGAAAATGTTTATAAAAGGGAGCGTAGTGTGGGAAGAATGTAGATGCTGGTACACTTGAGGGGAGTAAAAGAAGAAAATAAGATCAAGCACAGATTGTAAATGGAAGAATGAATTATAAAACTATTTCAAGTTTACTAGCCCGAGATGAATCGTAGTATCCTTTTTTTTTCACCCCTTTCAATTATGGGAATTAAAGTTTTGCTGTCTGATATAAATATTGGTAAGGTGGTTAAATGGAAGCTGGTTTATTGATTCCCATCTTCACAAACTAAATTATTTACTTCTTGGTGAAGGTTTTTCTCTTGTCTGCAGATCTCTTCTTGACTCCTTGAGCTAAAGTTTCTGGAGTATTCCCACACCTGCACTGCTGAAGTGCAGCTTTAAGTAGAGGGACCAGGACTGGAGCATCTTTCTGCTAGATTCTTTGGGAGTGAAGTAGATATTTTTCCTCACCAATGACAGGCACTCTTTCAGATTCTTCGTCTATTCTAACGTATTTCTCTGTTCCTCAGCTGCTTATTCTCCGCTTCCTTTCAGAGTTTTATTTCCCAGAGAAAGGGCTGATGGCCAATCAGCCAGTCATAGGTCTGTCCTTCAGCTGAGAGGGGAAGGCAGTGGACAAACAGGAGCAGCAGCCTTTGCTTTAATATTTTTATATCTGAAGGCATTCTAAATTACATGACAAAATTAAAAGCTCTAATCTGGATAAATTCAGGTGCGTATTGAAACTTATTATACTCAGTATAACAGAATAGTTTGTATAGCTACATGCCTTTAATAGAATTAAAATACTTTTTCCCCTTTGCTGTATAAATCTCCAGAAACTAATCTTGTTTTGGAAAGAATCTACTGAGTCATTGCTTGGATGAGGAAATCTCTCTTTCTAAATGACTTCTGATATAACAGTTTACTAGGTCATCTGTATTTTTCCTGAAGTGTTTATTTGTCATCTGTTTTTTTTTCAGTTCAAACTGTAGCACAGAATAAACAGAATCTGAATTCTGTTAATAGTTGCTGTGAAACCCATGGTAAAATCCCAGTCATGGATCCAGCACCTTTCCCTTTGAGGGCCTTTGCACATACTGATCACCAGAGTTTCCTACCCTGGTTACTTCCATCAGGGAATCTTTGTTCTCAGTCCTTTTATATCAAAATGGTGTTAACGAGTTGTGCATCTCCTGATGAGTTGGCAGAGCTTTCACAGCTTCAAGGAGCTCTCACACCCGCTAATACCAGTGTGGAAGCTTGGCTGCTAAATTGCCAAGACCACATTTAACCTCTTTCTATCACCAGCAACTGCTGATCTGGTTTTCCTGGTGTGTTCTCTTGTGTGTTTTGGTTTTAGGGGATGTGTTCTTTAAAGAAAAGATTTTAGTATTTAATTTGCATTGTTTGAGAGGAGAGAAGCTGCCTCTTTGGGATTGATAAAGGTAACAAAACAGTTCAGTAATAATTTACGGATAATAATTTCTGAGCTCCTAAAGAAGATTCTTCTAGTAGGATTCTTGTTCTACTACATGAGGATTCAGTTTGGTGTGAACAAAACCAGGCTCGATCAAGAAGAAACTTCAAATGGTGTAAAGGTTTAATGAACTGCATCCACATTAACAGTGAGGGCAGGAGCAGTGAGCGACACTGTGCGTAAACCAGTTGTATCCATGTAGTTCTGGCATAGTTGTATTGCCACTTTAATCTGCCTCAGGTGTTGAGAATGGTGGTGCTATTCAACAGACCTTTCCATCCACACGTGTAGTTTGAAGTTGTAGAACCATAGAATAGTTTGGGTTGGAAGGTACCCTTAAAGATCATCTGATTCAACAACCCTGCCCTGGTCAGGGACACCTCCCAGTAGATCAGGTTGCTCCAAGCCCTATCCAACCTGGCCTTGAACGCTTCCATGATGTGGCACACACAGTTTCTCTGGGCAGCCTGTTCCAGTGTCTCACCACCCTTGTGATAAATTCCTCCCTCCTGTCCAAGCTAAATCTGCCCTGTCAGTTTAAAACCATCGCCTCTTGTCCTGGCACTACAGGCCTTGGGAAAAAGTCTCTCCCCATCTTTCTTACAAGCTCCCTTGACATATTGTAAGGCTGCAATAAGCTCTCCCTGGAGCCTTCTGTCTTCGCCTCTTCCTCTTTCTTCTTCGCCTCTTCCTC
>JANVCC010000125.1:2221400-2259894 GCA_025345505.1 Todiramphus chloris collaris | reverse complement strand
TCCTCCTCCTCCTCCTCCTTCTTCGCCTCCTCCTCCTCCTTCTTCGCCTCCTCCTCCTCCTTCTTCGCCTCTTCCTCCTCCTCCTCCTCTTCCTCCTCTCCTTCTCTCCCAGCCTCTCTTCACAGCAGAGGTTATTCCAGCCCTCTGACCATTTTCACGGCCTCCTCTTCCCCACTCTAACAGGTTCATGTCTTGTGCTGAGGACTCCAGAGCTGGGCACAGTACTCCAGGTGGGCTGGGCTACCAAGGACTTGCAGCAGCACACATTTTTTTCACAGTCCTGAAAAAAATACGCTCTTTAGGGTCCTGATGGGATTCGAGTCATTTTGTGTGTGCAGAAAGGAGTTAGTGCAGGCTTGTCCTTAACGAGGGTGCTTTTGGTGGCAGCGACAGTGCAGGTTTGAAACTGGCTTTTTTTTTTTGTGTGTGTAAACACTAGGGATGGAAGGGAAATCGGCTTTGGGTAGATAAAGGAGAAACCTAATTTTTTTTTAAAGCAGTTCATATGGAATGTTTTTTTGTGTGTATTTGGAAAAAGCAGCAGACATCTCTCTCAGATAATTCCCAACTGGTAAAATACATTCTGTGAAGAGAACAGCTGCATGTTGTATTGGCAAATAAAGGAGAATTTTTATATATATATATATATACACAAATCTTTGTCTTAATTTGAGAATGTCTTGTAAAACTATTCTTTTATCCCAAGTCCTGTGGCTATATCTTCTTGGGTGCTCAGGTGAAACATTTCACCTTTCACCGCTTGGAGTCTTTGTGTAAGTTGTGAGCTAAATTTGTTTTGCAAAGAGCAGACAAGCCATGGATAATGCCTGTACATCTAAACCTGTTCAGTCTGAAGAAAATTTATGCTGAGGTCTTAACACTTCAGTGACTGGAGAAGTGGAAAGGGAATACAAAATGGGAAAAAATACCCATTCAAAGCTACACGTTCAAAGCTACTTGTTAGCAGTTTTACTTTCCTGCTGCTCTTTGAAAAAAAAAAAGAAAAGGGGGCAGGGAAGAAAACAGTGTCTTTAAATAGCCTGTCAGGCTGCTGCTGCATCTACTGCCTTGTGTGACAGATACTGCATTTCTCATTAATGGTACCTTGCGAGTGCCTGTGGTTGCCGTAGTAACTATCTCTGAGCCTTATACCTTAAATTTATCCTGACAAAGGTTATTGTGGCAATTCCTACTAATTGGCTATTTTTTTTTGCTCCTGCTATTTTTAACTCATCCCGTCCTCTTCTATTTCAGTTACAGATCCTAAATGGAATGAATTGGCAGAGTAGCTGTGGGTGAGAAAATGCTTTACAGGGCAGGAGGAACTGGCAACTAAACTCTGTATTTTGTTCTTCAGTGCCTGGTCAGAAAAATCTAGATCATAACGTTCAGTGGTAACTAAAATGTTACCTGTTTTGTCCTTCAGATGTTTTGATAGAAAATATTGTAGACTGGCTTGAAACACAGTTTTGGTTCATGCAGGCTTCTGCTGTTGTTTATTACCAAATATTAGTCACGCTGTTAATTGCCAGCAGAGACACAAGGAAATGAGCCATATCCTGAAGATCAGAAAAGCTAATTTCAAGTAAATCTCTAATAAACAGAAGATTGTAGAGTAAGAGGAGTTACCCTTGTGCTATCTTAGCACCTGGGACCGATGCTGTCTTAGTACGAATGCGGTTACCTGGCATCTGCTGGTATAGCAGGTTGAATTAAACAGTTATTTATAGGCTGATGATATCATTGTGTAATTTCCTATAGGTGTTCTAGAAGACTACTGCTACAGCATTGCTAGTGGCTAAGTACTCTCGCATTTCATTGCTCGATTGACTTGAGTTGTATTTTACAGGCTGAGACAGCAAAGCAGTGACTTGATGAGTAGTCTCGGAGTATTCATTTCATGGGGACAGAGCAACAGAGAGGAAAAGTTCCAGGTAGAACAGGGGGCTGTCAACCACAGTAACTTCTGATAGCGTGGAAGGAATAGCTCAATTCTGTTGAAGAGCAAGAGATGTGATTGTGGCTATGATAAGGTACCAAGTGTAGCCATAAAGAAGGCAACATCACAGGAGGGAATCAAGCTGTGTCATTAGAGGAATGGAAAGGCCAGAGGGTTTTCAAGTTTTCAGTAAGGTGAGGGATACAGATGTGCATCCAACCCATTGTTTTACAGTCAGTCAATGTCTGCATGGCAGAGTTCACCCAACACTGCAGCCAGCAGTCATTTTGACCTCCTTTCTTTTGAAATCCATGAGAAAAACTGTCCTGGTGTGAGTGAGAGCAGCAGTGGCTCTGCCCAGTGCTTCTCCCCAGCCCAGCTCTTCTCCCTGCCTGCCCTGGCTGCAAGGAGAAGCTGTTGGCACGGGCAGTGGCTGCTGCTGGCACTGAGAACACCCCATGGGCAGAGTCAGTGCCCGGGGGGTGCAGAAAGGGAGAGGGGACCCCAAACTGACCAGCCAGAGACCCCAGACCATATACATCATATTTGGTACAGGGAAAGATTGGATGTGGCACTTAGTGACATGGTCTAGCTAGGTGGTGTGGTCTTGGCATGGTCTTAGGCTGGACTTGATGGTCTCAAAGGTCTGTTGGTGGTCTCAAAGGTCTGTTGGTGGTCTCAAAGGTCTGTTGATGGTCTCAAAAAGGTCTGTTGATGGTCTCAAAGGTCTATTCCAGCCTCAGCGATAATCCTGTGTGTGTTTTCAGTCCTCATGTAGGTCGGTACTTAAGTTTAGGGCACATCAAACGTAAAACATATAAGAAATATTTATTCACAGTTGACTTCTGAAATACAAGGGCTGATGCATTCGGTTGCTTTGAAGCCCAAGAATACAGCCACTAGAACTTGTTAGAACAATTGAATTTTCTTTCCATGCTTTGTCAGAAGGAGTTTACAAGGACTGTAAATTCACGTCTGAGAATGGAAATCTGCTGCAAAGTTAGAAAGATCCCTGTAGGAATTTGAAAAACAAGTAATAAATGGAGTTTTGGGAGTTATATACCTTCTCAAGACTATGCAGGGATTTGTTTCATTCAGAATTGGTTTCAGGTGTCTAACTTGGACCAGAAGCCTCCTTCTTAATATAAAAGCAAAGGGGAAAGCTTTGGAAGATTGTCACTGGCTTTCAGCATTTCAAATTCTCCTCCTTCAGCTTGAAGGATAAGATGGAGGACAACTCTATGCCAAGTAGATGGAGAGGATTGATTTCTTTTTCACAGTAAGTCTACCTTCCATAGAGCTTAAAATGAAGGTAACAAACCTTTGTGGACTCCAAAAGTGGCATTTTTGTCACTGTGAAGCCAGTTCAGTGTTCTGCTTCAGAAACCTCGTTCTCTTTCCTCACCTCTTTGATGCCTCAAAGCCTAACACACTCTTGAGCTTTCTGGATTTTCCTATATCCTTCACTCGATACGTCTGAACAGGAACAGAATTCAGAACAGGTATTTGCTAATTTTTTTTCAAACTCAAGTCACTTAACGTACCAGGGAGTGGACTGGAATAACAACATCCATCTGGCGTGGGTTTTCATCTCTGGGCTTAAGTGCATTACAAAAGAGGTGTATGTTGTGATTTTTGGGCCCGAGAGGCAAAACAGTAAGTGATTTTCTGGCCGTGGCTCAGCAGGGAAGTGCCAAAGAACAGAAACACAATCTGCCTTTCTGCGTTTGCTGTGGCTGTTGCCGGAGATTGCGGAGTTCCCTGCCCTGGCAGCAGCTGAACTCTACCCAAACGTAGGTGTACACGCAGGGGTAACAGAGAGCTGGGATGTGTAAAGAGCATCCTGAAGATTTCCAGAAGTCTTTTTTTCCTTGAAATATATCAGCAATAGCGGTCTGAAATGTAAATGATGATTTGCAGTCACGTAGAAAATCACAGCATTGGTGAAGACAAATTGTTTCTTCCTGGGGTCAATCCTGGAAATGCCTGAGCCCTGTTGGAAGTCGAAAAATTAAATCTGGATTGAAGAAAACAACATTGACCTGCTATTACAATTTTTGAAGCTTTTGAGGCATTTAATCTTAAATTTCATGGCAAATTATACTCATTTGCTGCATAAAAGAATTTCTGGCTGAATACCTGTTGAAGAGTTGTTCTTCTAGTGTTGGCTTTTCTCTGGTGGTGACCATTAACTATAATTTTTCTTCTTCCAGCAATTTTATATCTTCATTTTGTTTATAAATCCATTAACAATGGGATGTTTTATTCCTGCGTGGGTGTTCTCCCCAACACAGAGTGATTCTGATCACTGCTTAGGTTTTGTATGTGCTGCTGCAGGAATTACAAAGATTAGGGTATAATAGAAAGTTATGGAAAAAGAAGTAAACACTGTTTTAAGTTGCAGCAGTGAATGTGTTCTCAGCTCTTTCACTGAGGCATACAGAATGTATCTCGACAGTAATTTTATTATTGCTGGGGGAACTCTGAATTTTGGACAGAAAGAATAGAATACATTGGACTGAATCATGAACTCCACATTGTATTATTCAGAAAATACTGTTTCATCCGAAGACCACTGGTCAGTGCCTTGTGCAGTGACCCAGAAGAGAGGGAAACAACAGAAACAGAACTATCTGCAATTTTAAGATTGAATCCTGACTCATTCCAAACAGGTAGCAAAGTTTGAGAAATAGTGCATTTTCTTGAGCAAGTAAGTGTTGGAGGATCTTGATCAGTGTATGTAGCAGAGTCTTCTCGGAGTCTGGCTGCGAGGGGATTAGATGTTTTACAGACTATCCATGATAAATCAGGAGAAGGCTGGTTCAGAGTGGAAACCAGGGCTGCCTTATACCCAAACACTGACCAGATCTTTGACAAAGAGAAGGTGCTGAAAAAAGTCTGAAGGTAGCAGTGAGTTTCAGTGACAGTCATATACTCAATTGCCAAACAATTGCAGTTAGTATTTAATAAGTGCTGAGTGTGTTTTTCTTCCCCCCCTCTAGAATCTGCTTTGCAGTGTGTATTAAATCCCAGACCTAGACAATTCCAGATAACGAGGCAGATTTAGAAACTGAATGGAGTACTCAGGCAGTAAACACATTTCTGTGTCTTCGTGCCATATGAATCCAATTTATGATTGACTCAGTGTAAGAGGCTTGTGAAAGCATGTGGAGGATAATGGTCTTATAAAAGCTGCAGCAAAATTTACATTGTTTTTTTAAAGTGACATCAAATTTTATCTTTATGCGTTAAAATATAAATCATAAACTGACATCTTGAGCAAATCAAAGTTTTTCGTGATAATTGCTAGAGTTTAATTACTTGGCTTTGGACCCGAATGCTTTGTCAAATATATTAAGGAAACACACGTTCACAGGATCGTTCACAGAATCATTTAGCTTGGAACGGGCTTCTTGAGGTCAGGTAGTCCAACCTCCCTACTCAAGCAGGGTCAGCTTGCACAGATGCCCATGAACGTGTCTAGTTGGCTTTTCAGTGTCTCAATGGGTGAAAATTCTGCAACCTCTTTGGGTAACCTGCTGCGGTGTTTGACCATCCCCACGGTAAAAAAAGGGTTTTCTCATGTTCAGATTTAATTTCACGTGATACTGAGATTTTATCACCACGTAAGACAACTTGGTATGTTGCTTTAAAGGAATGTAGTAACTTGATAAAGAGCAGAATCCTAGTATTAAGTGTACTTTTTCTGTTAAGGACAGTTTTCTAAGACATGATTCTCTTAAGCTGCTGTGTGTCCTTCACTCCCATTTCTTTGAAGAGTGTTTTTAGAACTCCAGCCATTTATCTCCTCTTCTGATGGGACTCAGTCCTGAAGGATGAAAGGAATAGGAACGTTCCCCACAGACCAGCAGATGAATGAGTTGTGTAGGATGCTAAAAGTCCTTCCCTAACTGACAGTGATCCAGGAAATATGGTACCAAATAAAAAGGGGTCCTTCTGGGGTCTAACCTAATGACTTGTGGTCCCTTATTTTTAAGAAAGGATTTTTTTAAGGCTTTGTTTGGTTTGATGGATTTTCTTCTTGGTTTTTTTTTTTTTTTTTTCCCTTTCTAAGGTAAACAAATAATTCCAATATTACATTCAGTTTCTCTGAGCTGTTCTTTATTGCTTTTAAAGCTGGCTTTTTTGGCATTGCTGTCAGGACATGAAACCTGACTGGTCTTTTTGCCTGGATCCAGAAAAGCAGGGGATTATTTCCCTTGCTGTCATGGAGTCATTTTCCCTGTCTCTTCCATAGTTTTTCTTTACACTGGGAAAGACACCTTACTGATTTGAAGTATCTAATGGGAATTTTCATCATGACCAGGTCTTCTCAAAACCCATATTGGCATCTCCATTTTTATTGGTGTACTTCCTGCAATTCCCTTGTCATAACTAAATAGACATGTAACCCAGCAGGGTATTTTCTGTTTTCCTTCAGATAAAATTGATTCCATTTATCATGAAAAGTAAAAGTGAAGAAGATGGAATGTAATTTTTTGTCACCTCTGGAAGATCCCACAGTGCCAGTGTGCTTGGGCACCTTTAGGAATCAAAGGTGTGTTAGGGTCTTTGTTCCAGGTGTTTGGAGGAGGAAGAGGTTCTGGAGTCCTGACCTCTATACCATCATTTGGGGAAAGGTTGAGCCTTGCTACCTCTGCCACATGTCTCACAAAAAGGAGCATGGCAGATCCAGTTCAACACCCATTTAGCTGTTACCCTCTAGGTGGCTGAAGCTAGCAGGGAATTGCTGAAGCAGAATTTATAAGAACAGGGTGCACAGACTGAATCCAAAAAGAAGCTGGAATTTTCTGTTAACATATTTTACTCTGCTGAGGTAATTGAAGACTGAGGCTGGAGCACGTTTAGCTTTGATTTAGGCTCCCAAAAGTTCTGTCAGTACCTGGCAAGTGATGTCTTTCAGACTATGTGGTGGACCTGTAGCTCCATATCTACTATCCACACTGCTAATGCCCTGGAAAACTGCGTTGTTACAGGTGTGTAGTTGCAAATACATTGCATTAAAAACTCACAACAGAATGTATTTTTCAGAATCTACTGAAAACCAAACACGCTCAGAGCTAATCACTTGGAAATTTTTCTAATTTTTCTAATCCATTCAGCTCGTACGAGCGCAGCCTATTCCTAGCTAAGTTTAGTGTCTGATATGTTTACAGAAAAGTAATGATCTTGAACAGAAATAATTATCTTACGGGGTTTTAAAATCATTTGAAGTAAATAATGCTTATTGTGACAGCATTCTGTTGCTGATCTGAGATACTTTTTTAGAAAAATCCCTTACTGTTACACATTTGATTGCACTTTTTAAATGGTTTTCCTTGCTTCAGTTCCAAAATAAGTCTGACCAGTTTCCAAACCCAATCTTATTCACTTAGTGTTTAAAGCAAAACGAATTATTGTCAGAGGTCTTGAGTCATGTACAAAACATGCTGATAAAGAAAGAAATTAGCCTAGGAGAAACCAAGGCTTCACTGTTGAGAAATGATTTCAGAAAGCAGTAACAACATGCACAAGGCAAAACTGTGGTAACGTGCTCAGCCGGAGTTCTTTGACAGGCAACGTTGGAACCTCTGTCATTAAACTGTGTCTATACCATCCAGACAAGCCAAGAGGGTACAGAACTCCTTCAACAAGTGAATAATGTCCTGATTTAAGAAATCCCAAAGAGACAACATGTTCTTTAAGGTACTGTGTCTGGCTAATGGATTCAAGTCGGATTAAACCCCATTTTTTAGACAGGAAAAAGTTGTAATTAAGCAAGTGCCTGGTCAAAAAAAACATGTTCAGTTCTGAGCTGGCTTGAAGCTTAGAAAATCAGAGAACCTAAATGGTCTACAAGCTGAGGAACAAGGTGTGTCCGTGGCCAGAAGTGAGGCTAAAGGCAAGAGGAGAGATTCATGCTGAAAACTGTGTGACAAGAGCAAGGGCAGAGCTTTGGCTTCTGTTGAATGATAAGAAATGAAAACGGGAGCCAAACATCCAGATAGAAAAGCTCAGCAAAAAAACAAAGTTGCCACAAATCAGACATTTTCTAGTAGGAATAAAGTTGTTGTTTTCTTGATTGCAATGTAAATAAAAAGCAGCAAGGTTCTGCCGCGTCACAGCACAAGTATTATAGATTATAATGATGCAGACATTCAGATTTGATCTTCGTAATCCTTGTTAAGACTGTGAAATGGAAGAAGCTGGGATGAGGTTGGAGAGATCAAAAACTGATCTAAGGAAATGAATTTGAAAGTTCATTTCAGATTTAGGCATAGAGATTGTGCTCATGGGTAGAGAAGATAAAGAGCTGGGATTTCTTAGACTGGAAAGGAAACTTGCATTATAAGGAAATAATTCAGTAAAATTGAAATGCAGAAAGAAAAATGAGTGAAAGAAATGAGAATGTAGGAACCCATATTCCTGTGCACCTTGACTCTGTGTCAGCCACTGCTCAGCAGTAAGGAAAGCATCCCTGGGTTAGCAGCCCTGTTTTGAGCACAAATCCAAAACACAGCCCCATACCAGCTACTGTGAAGAGGATTAACTCTGCCCCAGCCCAAACCAGCACAGTAAGGAAGACAACCAAGGTACCATGTACCAAACATACTATTTTGAGTTCATGTAACTGTTTTAGAAGCACTGCATGTTGATTTGTTGCATGAGAATTAGCAATCTGAGAGACTGATCAAAGAGGATTTTCTTTTTTATTTCCTGAATCCAGCAGAAAGCCTGTACTGGAAAGAGTGCTGTTTAATATCTTCATCAATGACATAGGCAGTGGGATCCAGTGCAGCATCACTGGTGCCTGGGGTTGTTCCTCTCCTGGGGCAGGAATTTCCATGACATAATATATTACTAATTGCAGCTGGAATCAAGACTCTGTGACGCCGGAGAATCTTTCTGGCTATAGGTCTTAATTAGACTAAAGAGAAGAATAATAATCATACGTGCCCTATTAAGTTTTTTTTTCCTCTCTAAGTTCAACCTGTAGCTGAAGTGTTTTCTCCATTGATAGAGGATGCAGTGGAGCCACAGAAGCATTTGCTTTTACATCTTAGGATATAGTGCTGCAAAAGGTCTTTATTTCCAAGTGCTGCTGTATTTCCTTCAAAGAGGGAATAAGAAACACTGTACATTTTTGCCATGTAGTTTGGATTTATTTGTTGCCTTAGCTTTGTTTGAAATGAAAAATCAGTTGGTTGTTGATATGGGATCCCAGCTCAAACCTCGTTCCTTTTCATCTCTTCCTCTTATTCACTGGTAGTCCTTAGTCTTCAATATGTACCTTATTATTTTGATCTACTAGGGCAAGTTAGAGGTAGTGTATCATTAAGAAATTTTCATTAGAATATGAGTATCTCCTTATCACAGATGTAATGGCAGATCATTTTGAAACTATTTTCAGAAGTTAAGAAGTTCTCAATATATGAGTTAAGAGTTTCCAATTTAGAAGAACAACTTGACTTGCAGGAAGCACTAGATAATTCTGATTATGTTTTCCTTCTGAGGAACTAATCTGGAGTGGGGTGGTACTCTAAAACTCATCTTTGGGATGCTGCGACTTACATTTTCTTCTCAGAGACAGGATTGTGTTGTCATTTTTCTTTCTGTCCTGACTTCTGGTGGTGTTGCACTAACCTCATCTGATCTTTGAGGAGTCTTCTACCAATGAAGAAAGGAAATGGGTATTTGACATCTTGCGGGAAGTGTTGTTTTCTGAGTTTCAGTTAAACAGCAAATCAATTAATTTTTCCTGTTGTTGTCCCCAGTTAGGTAAGTATCCTACAGAGCAGAGCCATTTATGTCTATTACATCAAGGAAAAATAGATGTATTTAAAAATATACATGCTCTTTTTAGAGCTGTATTAAGATTTCCACCCACATAAATGTATTTCTTATTTCTAATACATGAACAGTGTTTTTACTTGAAACAGTATCATAATCAGTTAAAGAAAAAAAAAGTAGAGCTTTTCATCAGGTATAATTAAGCAGTTGCTGCAGACACTTTCAGTGCTGAAGTCTGCTAAAAGAATTTTCTGAATATACAGCAAAAACTGTAATTTATTTTGACATGCATCGATGTTTGACAGTGTTGTCCTTCTGCAAGGATGTAACAGCCAAATTCACCTCATTTCATTTAATACATAATTCTGAAGGCATTTCATAATTTCTCCCAGGAGGTTATTCATCCAGTTGAAGGGAGATTCTTAGAAGAGAGAGAAAAAGCTCTTTTAGTGTTCATGACTTACTTCAGGTCATACTACCCCAACTTATCAAATCTTATCGGTAACATTGAAACAGAAAATCAAATAGAATTACTGAGAATGTAGTATGTAAGTACATAGCTTTTGCTAAAAACACAAAGGAACCTCAGGACATGATGGTGGTAAATCTATTTTTAAAAGGGGGCATTGCTGTTTAATGAAATGCTGAGCCCAGGGAATGCAGTCAAGGATAATCAGGGGCTCTTACCACCTTTGACAGGCTGCGTTATTTCTTCTGGCTTTGTTCCAGCCCATGACTTCTTACTTTGATAATCAAATAACTTCTGTGCCCATTTCTAAGGAAAACATTGAAGTGTAAGAAAAGCACAGCGGGGGGAAAAAAGTGTAGCTGGAGGGGATGGGAGAATGCTTGAAACATCAGGTGTGAAATATTTAGACTCCTTGAATCAGCGGTTCACATCCCAGGAGGTTTCACTTACTCCTTTCTCTTCTGCAAGCTAGATAAACTCAACTTGATGCAGAATGATTCAAATACCTAAATTGTTGCATCAGTGAACACCTTTACTGGTGTTCAGGGCATACTTACTGGTGGTCTTGTTGGATTGGGTTTTGAAGATCTACAGAGAGGAGCTCTCTTGTGGTGTGATACTCTGCCAAGTGTAGACCTGTCACAGTCCCCCCCCAAAATTCTCAAGGAAGTCTGAGCCTCCATCATTAGATAATGATCACTCTTTCCAATATATTTTTCAACTCTGAGAAGTATGAAGTATCTTAAAGTGCCAGTTGCGCTGTGATGGAGCCTGTTTCCAGCAGGAGCTGGAGAAGAATCCTGTAGAAGATCCTCATGGACAAGTTTTCTGATGTAGTGTGTACGTGTTCTCCGCACCGGTAGCGCCGAGATGTACGTTGAAAGTGAGTTTTCTGCCTTAATGCTTCTCAAATCCATTTATCTATATTCTCCTTGAGTACACCATTAGTAAGGAGTGGAAAAGACAGGCACCAGAGTTGGATCTCAGTAAGTAAATTCAAATGGCTGTGCTCTGAACACCAACCAGTAAAGCAGAGCTCACTGGTGAGAGCTGCATACTGGGGATAACTCCCATGTGCCAAACCGTTTCATCTTGAGCCTAACTCGCTAGAAGTTGCCAGTGAGTAACTTTGCAGAGATAGCTGTGAACCAGTGGCAACACCTTCACTTCTGGAAGGAGTATTTTCCTTACTGGAAGCTCTCCGTGGAGCTTCAGTTCTTTGTGTCTGCTGCTTCTGACCTTGGGGGTAGGCAGCTTAAAGTTATTTTTAGACCATTTGTGAGCATATTTATGTGCCACTGACTTTTTTTTACATCTGAAAACCCAAGTAGCTTTTTATAGCATTGTTAAAGAGGCAGTGGTCATGGTTCAGTAGTTAAAATTGAATTCTTTTTTGCACTTAAAAGCTGAGATTTATCCTTTTAAGCCCTGCGCTGGCTTAATGATTCAATACAACTGTATGTTTGCTGGGAAGTGGTTTCTGGCTGCTTTGCCCTGGTCGTGTGGATTTCTTTCTAGATTTAGTTGGTACCGTGCAGCATCTTTATCTTTGTCTGTTTTGACATGTATTTGTTTCTGAAATTATAGATATTTTTTAAAAAACAATGCAACTTCAGGATAAAACCAAAGCCTCAGATATACCCCAAATACCATGTGTTTGGATATACCAATCAGCAGCTTAAACCAGAAGAAAAAATAAGCATTAAAAAATACCCTATCTCCACATGAATCACTATATTTTCAACAAACTGTCTATTAAAACTTACCCCAGATAAAGGCTGGTGTGTGAGGTTCTGGAACAGGGACAGTTTCCATGCAGTGGACTTGCATAACTTTTTTTTTGCCTGTTGGTGGGTTTTTTTCTGTTTTCCTTTCTTTTTTCCTCTGAGTGATTGCCCCATGTACACTTTCTACCAGGGATGTGTGTTGTTTCCAACTGCTTGCCACCAAATACGTTTATTCTACTCCAGTGCCCTTAAAATATGTGGGCATCTCCTAAAAGAGACTTCATCTACCTGTGTCATTCTCAGAATGACATTGATGCTGCTTTTTTCCCCTTTTCTTGCTGTTCATTTCAGAATACTGCCTTTCTGCAGCCCTCTCTCAGGTCACGGTGTTCCTTGGCGAGCCCCATGGTGCACAGTTCCAGGGAAATCTCAGTCTTTCCCTGGAACTTCCATGGCCTTAGAACTTCCAGGGCTTCCCAAGAACATACTGGAACCATTTTCTTGGTAACTCAGTTACCTCAGTGGAAATATATCCTCTGTCTGATGGACTGAATTAAGCAAGCCTGTGCCTTCTCTGTGTCACGGGTTGATGCGATGGACACATCCTGCAGCTCAGACAGGATTGTTCTTAGAATCATTAAGAGAAAAAATACTGCCAAAAAGAAACCCCATTGTGGAAGGGGTGAAGAACAGGGAGATAGAATTCCGTGTGCTCAGTGAGTGCTTTCGAGGCTCGAACTAACTCTGCAAAGGCTGTCATTTGTTCTCTGCTCCAACGAGGATCTTTATGTCTACAAGGAGATCCTCAGTCTCTCTTAGCTTTTTTTGGCTGTAGTTGTTTATACAAAACAGTAAGGGTCATCCTCATGGCATCCCAGGGGACCACCCTCTTTATCTTCTCTCTTGAGTTCAGTGGGTATTGGAGCACCTCTGTAGAGAGCAGTACAGGGTTCTTTATTTTCAAGTAAATCCCACTGTAAGATCCCTTACCAGTAAGAACTACTCCTTTGCCTATCAGTCTTTCTCCATCCTTTTCAGGAACGTTCCTCATGGGAAGCCTTCTTAGAAACACTACTGAATGCCTTCCCCACCAGGATTCCTCTCACTCGAGAAGAACACAGCTTTACAGCAGCTGCTTCCTGATAACAAAGAGGGGAAAAGGGACAGAGAATTACTCTGTATCTCAGCAGTGGAGCACAGTTTTGTGGTTCAAGTTAAATATTGTAACTGCAGTTGAGCTATTCTATCAGTTCATAATGAAAACTGGTTTGTTTCTATGCATCTTCTGGGGGCTGTGCTGTGCTTTTCCTATTTTCCATGTTCTTGTGCAAATAGAATCAGTTTTTCATAGGTGAAGACCGCTATCAGGACAAGGATGTGTCGTTTGAATTCACTGTGACTCTGAGGCTGCTCACGGAGCTTTCTGCACCAGTAGAGAGTAACTTCAAGTGGAGTTTTTTTTGTATCATCGTGGATAATTGTCTGGGTGGCTGGACCAAGAGAGCTGTGGAGAATGGAGTTATCTCTAGCTGGTGGCTGGTCACGGGTGGTCGTGTTCCCAGGGCTCAGCACTGGGGTCTGTTCGCTTTAATACCTTCATTAATGATCTGGATGAGGGGATCAGGAGTATCCTCAGCAAGTTTGCAGATGACACCAAGTTAGGCATGTGCTTGAGGGTAGGAAGGCCCTACAGAGGGATGTGGACAGAATGGATTGATGGGCTGAAGCCAGTCAGAAGAGGTTCTACACAGCCCAGTGCTGAGTCCTGCTCACAATAACCCCAGGCAATGCTACAGGCTTGGGGAGGAATGTCTAGAAAGCTGCCTGGCAGAAAAGGACCTTGGGTTGGTGTTGGCCAGCAGCCATCTGAATATGAGCCAGCAGCGTGCCCAGGTAGCCCAGAAGGCCAATGGCATCCTGGCTTGTCTCAGAAATAGCATGGCCAGCAGGACTAGGGCAGGGATTGTCCCCCTGTACATGGCAATGGTGAGGCTGCACCTCAAATGCTGGGTTCAGTTTTGGGTTCCTCACTACAAGAAGGGGCTGGAGCGTGTCGAGAGAAGAAAAACTGAAGCTGGTGAAGGGTCTAGAAAACAAGCCTTATGAGGAGCAGCTGAGGGACCTGGGGTTGTCCAGCCTGGAGGATAGGAAGCTGAGGGGAGACCTTCTTGCTCTCTACAACTACCTGAAAGGAGGTTGCAGTGAGGTGGATCTTGGTCTCTTCTCCCAGGTAACATGTGATAGGACAAGAGGAAGTGGCTTCAAGTTGCACTAGAGGATGTCAAGAAAAATTTCTTCCCTGAAAGGGTTGTCAAACACTGGAACAGGCTGCCCGGGGAAGTGGTGGAGTCCCCATCCCTGGAGGGTTTGAAAAGGCGGGTAGATGTGGTGACCTGGCAATGCAGGGTTAATGGTTGGTCTTGATGATCTTAAAGGTCTCTTCCAACCAGAAGAGTTCTATGATTACTTTGAATGGGTACAAAGATTCCTAGAGATGATTGTGCAGCTGTTTTGCTCATTCAAGTTAATACGAGCCATGCTTTTTATCTGATGATGAGACATGGTCAGCATCTGCAAATAGGAGCCTTTCATCTTCAGTCCTTACCCTGATCATTCTTTTTCTCCGGGAAGGACACAAACCCTCTGATTCATGTAAGTGCATTGGAGCTCTGGGCTCCTTTTCTGTCAGCAGCGATCATGTGGCAGGTCCTGATGGGTCCTAAGAGGGGCTGTGTGATGTGTAGTCAGGAGGCTAGTGTAAAATGGAGCACAGGGCATTTTGATTTTCCTGAGTAAAATTCTGGCTTCTGAATAAAGAGCTGACATCCAGGATAATCTCCTTTACGTAATCTGCAGCACTGGAAATGTCCAGAATTTCATTTGTGTTGGGTGCCAGCAAAAGATTTGACTCTACCTGGGGTGCTGTGCTGGCCCAGATCTGCTGTGTTTCTGATTAACTGTTTGTAGCTAATGGTGGATGCTTTTCAATTCCAGCTCTTATTGAAAATACCTTAGGAAGAAGGCGTGGAAGATGCTACAGTGATTATATTCTTATTATCATCAGTAACTTTCCAACAGCTGCTTGGTCTTCTGAGTTACAAAATTGTTCTGAAGTTCAGCTCAAAAGCCTATGGTCTGGAGAGCATCCCTGCACTTTGAGTGGCTTGTAGAGCTACAGCCAATTTACTACAGATCAGCTAGGCATGTTTTCATTGCCAGCAAGAAAAGATGCAGTTTGCCTCTTCTCAACAGTGCTGGAGAGGCCAGAGATTAATTTAACATAGAGCTTGATGGAATTGGTTGCAAACTCCTTAAGACTTTAAAAAGTCAGCTGCCTTTTTCCTTTTATCAGTCTTGGGTTTTTTTTTTAATTTTTGAGTTGTGTTTGGACAGTGAGAGAAGCTGAAGGGTGTGAGGGAAGTATGCTGTCCTCTTTGGGGTCATTTTCCAGCTGCATGTGGATGGGTCACGACTTGAGTGTGGTGCTGAAGTGCAGTTATAGGGTGAAAAATGTAAAGTCCATCCTATAGGTGAGTGTAACCAGTACATAAACACTCAGGTGGACCAGGACATCTTCAAAAACCTTCCAGTTTTTGGTGAACCTTCCTTTTCCATGGTTATAAATATTAAAAACTGTTTAGCCACTGGAGTGGAAGAGCATGATAAAGGGTTTCATTATAGAGTGGACTGTGTATTATCTACAGAAACATTAGCTGAATTCTAATCACTTGGCCAAATTCTGACCTTCCTTTGCACTTCCTCCCCTTCTGGGCACAGGAGAGACTTTGGAAAAGTTTGTTATTGATGGTGATGAATGGGAAAAAGATTATAAACATTAATAATCTTGAGTGTGAGGATCTGAAGACTGGAAGGAAGGAATTAAATGATAAACAAAATAAATTTGCTTTGGAGTCACTGACCCAGTAAACTGTAGGATAGTTTTTTAGAATAAAAGTGCACGTTAAACGAAGGACTATTATCCCTCAAGTGAGCAATGAGGATTTATGGTCAGGGCTGATGCTTTGTCTGTATTTTTGAGAAAAATCATATGATGCAAAAAAGAATTTTAATTATTAATAAAACTGAGATTGAGCATATATGATTCCTTCATCTGTACTACATCAGAACACAAAATGTTTTTGTACCTTGAGATCGGTGAAGCTACGTCTCCTAAAGCTGTCAGGAAAAGTAATTTATTTTTCTGGAAAGATTTATGACAAGAAAAATCATGAAACAATCAGAATTTTCACCCTTGAAAAAGAAACTATATTATTAAAATCACTGTACTTTGGAGGAAATGGAAATGGAATAATGTATCAACATCTGTAGATTTAGTTAATATTTCATCATTATAAATTCCACCCAGTTGTAAGCATTTAGGTTTTGGTTTGGTTTTTTTTTTTGTTCTATACTTGATATCCTTTATTAGGTATTGTCTGCTTAGCTGCTTGATCAGATCTGACTGGTTTGGATCCTGGCATAGAATCATAGAAAGACAGAATACCAGGTTAGCAGGGACCTCAAGGATCATCTAGTCCAACCTTTCAAGGTAGAAAAAAATTAAAGAATTTAAAAAAATTTTAAAAAATTTCTAGAGTTTAAATAACCTGGCCCAAGCACCCTGTCAGGATGAGTCTTACAACTGCCCAATGTAGGGGAATCCACCACTTCCCTTGGGAGATTATTCCAATGTGTAATTGTTCTCATGGTGAGAAATTTTCTTCTGGAGCTCAGTCAGAATCTCCCCAGGAGTAACTTGCACCCATTATCCCTTGTCTTTCCCATGGGACTCCTCGTAAAAAGGGAATCTCCATCTTCTTGGCAGCCACCTTTTCTGTCCTGGGACATGGCAGTAAGGTCTCTCCCCTAAGCCTTCTCTTCTCCAGTCTGAGCCAACCCAGTTTTCTCAGCCTTTCTTCCTATGGCAGGTCTTCCAGTCCTCTGATCATCCTCATGGCCCTTCTCTGGACCTTTTCCAGCCTGTCTGCATCTATCAGGGAACAAAACTGAACACAGTACTCAAGGTGTGGTCTGACCAGAGTGGGATAATGACTCTTAATCTCTGCTGGGGATGCCCTTGTTGATGCAACCCAGCATCCTCTTGGCTTCCTTTGCCACTGTAGCACGCTGCTCACTCATTTTGAGCTTTTTGTCCACCAAAACCCCCAGGTCCCTTTCCACAGGGCTGCTCTCCAGCCAGGTGGATCCCAGGTGGGACCGTGTCGGAAACCTTGGAGAAGTCCAGGTAGACAACGTCCACCCCTCGCCTGCATCCACCGAGCAGGTTACTTGGTCGTAGAAGGAGATCAGGTTTGTCAAGCAAATTGTTAACGAGCGTAACTATTGAGTTACGTCCCACCACCACCCCCTGCCCAAGTCAGGCCAGATTTACTCCTGGGTGTTAACGCTCTCCACTGTGTGTCGTTCGTTACTCACTGGAGAGGAAAGCAAAGCACATGTGTAAAATGAAATGAAGGGTGACAGTGAAAGAAGCTCAGAAAAATTAAAGGTAGGAGAGCATGTGTGTCATGGGTGAGGTGGTGAGCAGAGGTCCTGTTTTCGTTGGAATTTAGACTTGTACGTTCTAAAGTGAGCTTAGAAAGTGAAGCTTAAGTCACAGGTTATTAAAATACCCATTGGCTTAAATAACAGGCTGTGCTGTGTTTAGTAAATAATGCTCTGAACTGCTTTTTGCTAACGTATTTTGTATTCCTGATGAACAGCCCTTTCCTCATCTCATCCTACAGCAATGCTGCCTAGCAGTGTCAGGCATGAAAGATAAATCATACTTCACCAATATCTCCTTTTTTTTCCTCATTATATTGGTGGAAAACATAACACAGACATCATTAGCAGCTTATTTCAACGATCCCTTCTTCTGAATACACAGTGAGTTGAGTGGGACAGGAATCTTCAGAGTCAACCTCTCCAATACAAAATAGAGAATTTAATGAGGAAGTTACGGAATAGTTAATGGATAAAAGACTGACAACAGGCAATAAGTACATATGTGCAGGCTTTAATTGTGGGATTTCAATCTAGATGAGGAATATTCTTACATCAGTACTCAGTGTTTGCTTCCCAGGCTGCTCTGTGTGGGTTCCAAGTCAACGTTCTTCCATTTTAATGTTAGAGCTCCTTTTCTGGAAGGAGCCAGGCACTGTAATTTTGAAGGAGAGCTTCTTGTCTTTTATCTGGCATTATCTGAGAGGCTGTGCAGACTGGGCTCCTGTACGATGATATTTTCAAGCACACGGTGACATTAGTTATGTCTGTACTACTTGTCCTGGAAACACGCTCGCCAAAACAAGGCCTGTTTTCTGTCCTCCTGGATTTGTCTCTTGCTGTTCTCAGTGCTGCTATCAACTATGCAGAGTTGCTTATTCTTGATCCCTTGTGCAGGGGATTTATGCAAGTCACAAATGTTGTTTGAAAACCTGGCATTTTAGAAAGTAAGCTTTTTGTTCGTTTGCTCTAAGCCAGTGAAATTTAAACGACGTGGCTTTTGCGTGTCCGTCCCGTTCAATGGAGAAAGCAAACGATTTCCTTTCCAGGTCTTCCCTTTTAGTCTGTGTACGTGGATGAAAGAAACAATAAACTGAGATTTCCAAGAATAAAATAAGGCTCATGATTTAACCAGGGTTTGTAAGCCTGCTGGGCAAATGTATTCCAAGAGGATAGGAACTGTCCTGAGACACTAGGTCACAGATTTGCTGTTGAAATGGTATTGTCTAATGACATAGAGCATAACGAGAGAGAATGAGTGAGTTATTGGGAATTACTTGAAGGAAAACACCCCTTTGGCTTAAGCTACAGAGGTTGTGCCAGCTTTGTGAAACTGGTCCCTTTGTTTGCTGAACAATTGCAGAATCAATTAAAAGGCAGGGTGAGCTTTGAGCTGTTATTCCGTATTTGGTGCTCTCATTACCAGCTGGATGAACAGTTAGTGGTTTAACTAAATCCTGGTGTATTGCTCTCATAATGAGGTGAAGATGCCTTACTTTTTGACTGTTCTATACAGTTTTCAGAAAGGAAAAGTGTAGAAAAACACCGTGGGGGGAGGTAAGTGTTGCTTCTCTTCCTGCTTCTTCTCTGGCTTCTGTAGCCAGGAAGAGTCCCTTGTATTTACCTTCTGGAGTACAGATGAAGCATGTAAACGAGAATTGTTTGCACTGCATTTCCCACCCTGCTTCCACTGCATTATTCTCTGTGATGATATTCATGATTACAAGCCAGAATGATCCCTACTTACTGTCACTCCCATTACAGTTGGCAACTAAGGCAGTGATTGGAGTTAGTGATTTCCTGCATACCATCATAGCATCTAGATTGCTGTAAGAGAACAGTCCAGCTGAAGAGGTTGTGTAGCCACCCATTTGAAGGATATAACAGCAAATAAAAACCTCCAGAAAACTACTCTTCTATGACTTTGTACTCAGTTACGCATCATTAGAGTCCTGTATATATAGGAAGGGATGCTGCTGTTTAGCCTATTTCCTTACCTGGAAGTAACTTCATTTACAAATAAGAAAACAGTTCTTTTTAGTAATATCAACACTCTTAATGTCCTGTTTTAGTGACATGTCATACAACACCTCATGTGCTGATTAAAGTCAAGTTTTGTCCTTTTTGGGCACTGAGTCTGGTGTAGCCTAGTCAAAGAATTCCATTTAATTACGTGTGTAATACAACTTTCTGCCTTTTACTTAATTGGTCTCACCTACGTTGTTTCTGCCTATTAGATGATAATTTAGCAATTTCCAATTTGTATGTCCCCGAGGGAGGCTCAATGGGAATAAATGAAAGTTTAAAAAAAACAACTCTGCAGCTTTTTTTCCCTTGATTTACTGCTTGATCGTGCCTCTTTTTTGTTGTACAGAAAAAGAGGAATGGAGAATAGTAAGCAATAAAAAAGGAAATCTTTTGTATGAATAGCTTAGTTTCAGAACAAAGCAGATTGTGTAATCTTTGCTTCGTGTATTTACAGTATTACTTGCCTAATATGGGATATATAAACCCATTTTTAATAATATATGCTCTTAGTATAACATTAATCCATTTACACCTGTATAATTGAATAGCTCAAATCAGTTTGGCACGTTAGAAGCATTGGAGGCTTCTCAGCTGTGGATGGGAAGGTTTATAAAGCTACTACACAGTTCTAGGGTACCATTTTTCTGGTAGTACCAGCCTATCATTTTGAGATAATCTGACTCTCAAATTTCTGTGTGAAATTGTTCTTTGTAATTGGGAAGGATGTTGGGTTTTTTTTCTCGGGTTTTTTTTTTAAGCACTGAAATTGCCAACTCTGGGTGTGTGAATGGTGCCTCTGTTTGTATTTGTTTGGGGGTTTCAGCTTCTTTGCGGGAACTGGGAACCAGCTAGGACAGGATGGCTAAAAGAAAATAAATGGTGGTGGTCTATATACAAGTGAATTTTAAGTTGTCCTAAGTTGGAAGTGGAAATACATTGATTTCCCCATCCCCTCTAAAGGTGGAGAAAAAGAATGGTCCCCAAACTGGGATTCAGTTGGCGATGGATGCCTAGATCTCGATGTGCCTACACATGTTCTTACTGTAGTCAGCAAAATACAGGCCATGAGTGGCACGTATGTGTCATTTTCCTAAAAGATATCTCATATCTTGCTTTTCTATTCTGCTACCTTCAAATTGTACCTTGTAGTTGCAATTTTTTTAAAGGAAAAATTGTCTTTCAGAAATTTAGATGGCATCATCTTGTGAGCTTTTATTATCTATAAAAGAATACTCCAAAGAAAAAGAGATTCACAGGCTTTTGATTAGAATTTTGTCACAGTCCATAAAATTTCAATTTAGATAAATGAAAAAGACTTTGTGAATTTCCAGGTTAAAAAGAAGTGCTGAAAACCCCACCACCTTCAACATTTATGTGTTTTGAAACGCTACCAAAGCTTCTAAATAATACCAAGTTACTTTTTACTTGAAAAAAATTGTTTCTTGGTTTATGAAGCACTGAAAAGTTTAATCTAAAATAATGTATTTTTGAAGCTGGATGTTTTTAAAGCATTATTTCAAGTACATGTGAATTAACTAAAATGAAAAACTACAGTGCTCTTTAATCCTGTTTAAGGTATTTCTCGTTTGAAGAAGAATACTTTCTCTTAAAAACCATGAAAATGTTGAAGAAGTTCAGTAGCAGAATTAAAATGATGCATTCAGTGTGAACTTTTAATTGAGAGGTCGTAATTGGAGGGGTTTGTTGGAAGCTGTTCCTCTGCTAGGGGCTTTGTGCTTGCGATGGTAACACGGGGTCCTCTGGAAGTCTACCAAAACCAGTCTCAGATACCATTAGTTGACTGCTCTTGTACTATTTTTTAACTTCTATCCATCCAGCTATTTTTAACTTCCATCTTACATCATCTTCCATCCAACTAGTTTTAACTTCTATCCGTTTCCTCCAAATGTAGTGCAGATACCTATGCTCATATCAGAAATCTGTGTATATGAAAATGATAAGAAATGTTTTATGAGTAGCACCAAAAAATCCTGGGTTTATCTCTCGAGTTCTGTTCCGCTACCTGCGTGTTCTACAGAAGCTTCCCAAGACTTTGCTCACGGGTGAAACTTTCCCTTCGAAAAACTATTGTGTTGAAACTGTTTCTGAACCAGCAGAAAGAAGGGTCAAAAACCCCTTTGATCTAGTTGGGTTTTAACTTGGGGGGGGGTTAATTTGCTTTAGTTCTTTGAAGGTGGTCATGTCACTGCCTGGATATTAAGCAGGCACACAACCAGGGCTCCACCATCGATTGTCTGTGTAATGCGTGGGCTGTACCACCCTAATTAACTGAAGTAGGTTAATATGGCAGGCAGCTGCTCCAAAATGAGGATTTTTCCATCTTATTCCATTTTTATAATTAGATAAATACTGGATTTCTAGCTCAGATCTGACGCTGGTGGCCATGTAGCTTCATTGCCCTTTTCCATGGGAGCTCAAGCTGATGGCTCATTGAATAACTGGCAGGGCAGCTATTTGATAAGAGATGTCAGTCTCAAAATTGGACATTAGAGCAGTTGAGTTTTGGCTAAAATAGCAAGATATTTTAGAGCCATGCTAATTTTCTGATCTCCTAATAAAGCAAATCAGAGCACTAACGCAACACACCAATTTGGGGGGCAAAATGTGCAAAGTTAAATCAATCTGAACACGCCGAGATACAGGAGAAGACAATCCTAGCCCTGCATATTGCTAAAGTTGGAGCCAGGGCTGCCGTGGGTATAACTGGCAATAGAAGCAATGCCTTGGTTTCTGCAGGGGGGAAGTGCTTTGGGGCTATCCCATGAACGTTCATTAAGGAGCTACCCTCTGATGAGAATTGGTAAGCCCAGCGTGGTCTTTCAGGCTGCTGTGCCCCTCTGGGGGAGAGGTTTTTCTTCTGAAAATAGCTTGTTTCTAAACACGTTTAGGTGTTACTGGTGGAGGAAGCATTAAATAAACTTCCACACATAGAATATTTTTTGGGAAAAGTCCTGTTTAGGTGGAAATACTGCGTATGTGAGTGAGATATACGTAATTTTTATGAGTAGTGCTGAGCAGTTGGCTGCTGTGGAACCTCTACACCTCCTCAGGTGAAGCTTACTCACTGGGAACTGAGCTTGAGGGAGCACCATTAAAGCTTCTCGTGCCCCCGCTCATCCTAGTGAACGTTATCTCTGATAACTAGTTACAAAAATAAGCTTTAGGTCAAAACTCACGGACCGTGTTGCTATGGTGTGAGAGATTTGCTGTTGTACTGGTGCTGTGTTTCCTTAAACTGATTCTGTCCTGGTCGTCCCCCAGCTTTGCTCTCTGGCAGGCTAGTTTAAGTGTGGTATCAGAAAGCTTGCTTCTGGGGCTTGGGAATCTGTAATAAAATCTATATAACTCCTTTATATACCAAAAGAATCAGTGAGGCTGTGGCAAAGCAAACATTTTAAGGTCTGTGGGCTGGGATAACTTGGGTGCAAGACTCTTTAAGGAGCTAACCAACGAGTGCTTTAAACAGGTATTAGGTTTTTAAGAAATTCTGAAAGTGGGAAGGTCCCACATGTGATAGAAGTATACAGGTAGGTAGAAGTGAGCAGCTGAACAGGAGCACGTTTCTCTTTTGAGATGTGTTTCTCTGATTATCAGTATTCTGCTGAGAGAGAGGTAGGAGGTGCAGCATGGCATTATTTTGGGCAATATAAGGATTACAATCCTTGCCTAGTTCAGCTATGATAAATAAAGGGAGAATGTTCAACTCATGTCTTCAAGTATTATCATGCTTGTGCTTTCCCAGACGTCCTAACGAAGGGAATGACTATTGATTAATACTTTCTTACTCCCCCTGAAGAAACTGGTGTATTCATAGAGTAGGCTATTACCATTGTTATTATTTTAAATGTCTTATTTCACTAAGTAGCTAATTAACTTCAAGGCGATTGGCGTGGAAGTGCAAATTCTTGAAAGGGGCAAGTGAAAAAAGATGGGAGTTGAAGTTAATTCTTGTGCCTCTTCATTTCCAGTTCATGGTTTTCACATTTGGAATTAGGAATTAGAAAGCTAGATTCTCAGCATGCACAGTATAATCTCATTTAAACAGAAGATTTATGTAGGTATCTATCTCTTAACACTGTTCCATGTTCTAATACTACGTTTTATACAGCGGAATATTCTTCCCTAGTTTTTAGCTTTTTATCATCTGAAATGTTGTGGATTAGATAAGTATAAGCTGTTGAATTTTACAGACTTCAGCACTATAGTTTGACTTTTATCTCCTCTTCAATTATTTTAAATAAATAATTAAGTTCTAAATGCAATTTTTTTTTATTATTTAATTGACCTTTCCAAGATTAATGTAAAAATTTATCTTTTGCTCTCCACAGTTCAGATATTAAAGCAATCCTTTTCCTTTCTGAAGTCAGATTTAGGCCAGGAGGAGAGATCATTACACGTGGGTGGCTTGAGCTGCTTGTTTTCACAGTTGTATTTTCTAGTAGTGAATGAAATACAAATGCACTTCTGAAACATGTTCTATGTCAATAATTTCAAGTCGACAGAAGGTATATGCTAATTTGCATGACTTTCTCATTTTCATCTGGTGGTGCATGTGTATTAATCTCTTAAGAGATTTGATTCCTGAGGTCCCTCTTTGCCTATAAATCATTCCGTGCTGGGGTGTCGCTACTCTGCTGTTTTGTATGAGCTTCAGAACTCGAGTTTAGGGTGGAATTGGGTGTACTTGAAACATAGAAAAATGTTATTGCTGAGATTGCACGATGGAAGAATCATGTGAAGTTTCCTTCTTTTAAAGTAGGCTTGTCTTCATGCATTTTTTACTTTCCCTCACGAATGCTTCTGGGTTATCCTGAGATTTGAAGCCACTGACTACATAAGGACTGTTGATATCCAGAAGCATTTTGCATAAGCAGTAGTAACGTGGTCTGGCTCTGTGTCCCTGCTGTCTACTTTCTATAAGAAAGGCAGATGAACAGGAAGCATAATATTGAATAAAGTTTCCACCTGCCTCCTTTCAGCTTCATTATGGAAACAGCTTGCAAACTCGTCTGTGAATGATAGGATTTAAATAGGTAGTTAGCCATGAGGAAGAGTTTTTGGGCTCCAGTTATATTGTTTCTTCCTAAAGATAATTGAATAAGGACTATCTCCAGATTTTATTTTTCCAACCTAAGCAGCAGTATTTTATTAACTTAATGAAAGATGAAATCTTGTTATGTTAACCAGGTTGCTGCTTTTCTTTTAATACCCTGCCTGCTTTTAACCCTGTTTTATTTGGAGAGTGTCACGTATTTAATTTGACTTTATAGCCTCAGCCTTTTTTAAGAGATGAGGGCATCAGAAGAGTTGAGCTGCATCACTAGGGGATGGGGTGTGCCTGGGACCTTTCCCTTCTCCTGCCAGGAACAAGGGCAGAGTTTATAGTGCTGCAGGCAATGCTCCCTTACTGAATTTTTCACCTATTAATTTTATCTGCTGCTTGCCACTTCTGTGAAACTGTTCATGCTGCTTAATTTTAACTGGCACTGCCTTAGTAAAGAGGGATGTGCAAGGTGCTGGCTCCGGAGGAGTCGCGATGCCGTTTAGGAGCAGGTTTTTCTCCCTGATGCAGAGCCCTTTCTGTTGCACGTTTTGTTGTCAGAGCGCTATTTCCAGTCAAGCTGAAACTCATTTAATGAGAAGCAGTGAACTGAACTACGCGGTGTCTTTAATAACTCTGTGCTGTTACTTTAATAGGACTTTAGATAACTGTCATCAAAATGTCTGCTGCAGCATCATAAGGTGTTGTCAGTTTTTTTTTTTCCCCTCCCCCTGTAAGTCATCCTGCCAGGTGATGTGAGATGGTACTGTGCAGACAGACCTGACCTTTCCCTCTTCAGTCACTTCATTTGTATGTGGATAATTTGCATCCCTGTAACGATGCTTGGTTGCCTGAGTAGCTGTCACAATGGCTTGGGCTCGTTTCGTGAGAGAACCCAGTAGTCTCAAAACACGATTGTTTCATTATCCGTGGGAACTGCTGTTACTTCATCCCTCCTCTTGCACGAGCAAGGTTAGCCCGCGAGAAACAAAACATGGTTTGCATCTTCAGGATTGGCTAGGCAATACTTTTTACCTATTGCAGTGTTTTTATACTGTGTTTTTGAGGGCAACGAAGCTGGGCAAGGGACTGGAGAATAGATCGTATGAGGAGCGTTTGAAGGAGCTGGGCCTGGTTAGTTTGAGGAAGAGGAGGCTGAGGGGAGACCTCCTCACTCTCTACAACTCCCTGAAAGGACATTGTAGAGAGGTTGGTGCTGGGCTCTTCTCTCAGGTCAATAGGGACAGAACCAGAGGGAATGGCCTCAAGCTGAAACAAGGGAGGGTTAGACTGGACAGTAGGAAAAAATTCTTCATGGAAAGGGTAGTGAAATATTGGAATGGGCTGCCCAGGGAGGGGGGTGCGTCCCCATCCCTGGCTGTGTTTAAACATCGCTTGGATGTGGTGTTGGGGGATGCGGTCTAGGGGTGAACTTGTAGAGTAGGGCTAAAGGTTGGACACGATGATGCCAAGGGGCTTTTCCAACCTGAGGCTAGTGGGAAGTTAGGAACATTCAAGTGAAATTCTAGTCCCTTTTCCTGAAGCAAATATATGTTTAAACTTCAGTGTTTGAAGATCTTTTGTGTTTTCCCTGATAGGTAATTTCTGTGAAGGGCAAGGTACTGTGTGTACAGTCACCCTTGCCTCAGTGTCAGCCCTTGTTACCCCAGATGTTTGTACCAAGCCGAATGCCTGTTTCAATCTGAATTGTCTTTTATTTTACTTTTCTGTACAGATTCTCATATAACAAGAAAAAATTGGGGGGAGAAAAGAGGTGCAGAGAACTGTTGTCAAGAAACACATGTTGTAAAGTAACTGCAGATTCCTGCAGTAATTGGAGATCATTTCCAGATAAATTTCAGTGTAGAGATTTCAGTTGGATTATTTTGATGCAGAAGATGCTGACACAGTTGGGCAATGGCCGAGACGTTGCCTTTCACTGCCTTCTGCTCCTTTCAGGATGAAGCCCTTATGATGTTTACACATCCCTTGAAAAGTGTGTAAAAAAAGAAAAAAAAAGAAAAAAGGTATTTTTTTTCATTGGTGGTTGTAACCCAATGCCCAGCTTATCCTTCTTCTCATTCAGCCAGCTGACTTTGGGAATTGTTTGTCCATTTGGTAATAACCTCACTGGTCCGAGGCATTTTTTAAGATGGGAGAAATCATCACATTATAAAAGTGAAGTGAAGAAGCTGTGTTTATGTCGGGGTAGATTTTTAAGGCTGAGTGACTGATTTAGGTTACAGTATTCATTTTTTTGTTTTGATTTCTGTGCAAAGCCGTCCAATTTGCTACACTTTCCATAGGCTGAGGCATAAATGCTAAAGCAACATTATTGATAAAGAATGCTGAGACAAAACCCAATATGAACATTTTTAGCAAAAGAGGAAGCAGAATACTGATGATAAAAGGCATATATGTTTAAGAAAGAGCTAGGATTTAAGTTTGTCATGCTTTAGTTTGAGCGTAACTATAGTCTTGAAAAATATTCTTGTATCTCTCTTTGTTTTCATAGATTCTGCCTACAGCTCTATTCATAAGATTGAATAGTATTTTCTCGCTGTAGTACTTTTACTCAGACCTCTTCACGTTGTAGGTGGCAAGTATGTTGTTGGTGCTGGTCTTGTATCCTCTCGCGTGATGTAAAATCACAGAACCATTCAGGTTGGAAATGCGAGGTGTCACTGTGCTAAATAGAGTATACAGAATAGAAATAAAAACATGGTTAAAAAATGTGAAGAATTAGTAGAATTGTACTAGGAGTACTAGGAGTACTTCGTTATTTTCTGAAACTTTCCATACCTTCCCATACCTTAGGGCTTAACAAAGTTTATTTGAAACATAAGTGTACGAATAGGAGTGTAAGAATAATCTAGGGTGTATTCCACAAGCTGACACTGACTGTGGTGTCAGGATAAAAAAAAAAAGTGCTTACATATATATTTAATTTCCAGAAAAAAATTACCATATTGGAAGTAATGATCCATTAACAGAAGAACACAATCTGAATGCCCTCAGTTACATACTAGATCTTGATAGGCAGGGGTGTTTTTCTCATGTATCAATCAATTGGAAATGTGTGGCACAATAATTAGATGAGAGCTGTTCTCCAGGTCTGTTGGGAGAGGGGTTCTAAATATGACTCTTCAGAAACCAAGATAATGTGTTGTCAAAATATCCCTATAAGCAACTGTGGTATTTGGGTGAGAACTTAAGCAGACCATGTAGATAAATCAAATACTAGTTTTACATCTGCTTATGCATCACAGACTGGTGAAATCATCTCAGAAACAAAGGCAGAAATGTTTTTGTCATGTTCCAGTTGTGTCTCTGTCTTCCACGTGCGTTGTCCGTGCAAAATCCAGGATACTCAACCTGCATTTGCAGAATTGAACCGTACTTCAGCGCCAATAAGAAGGGATGTTGGTCGTAAGAAGGGATGTTGTCAGGTCAGGCCTGATATATATACACATATATATATATACACACACATATATATATTTAAAGCCACTCTATAGATTGTATCTAGGTATTTCTCATGACATTCTTTATTCCTGCCATCATTCCTGCAGTTCCTGTGGTACACTTCTGCATCTCATTTTAGCTTTTTCGTACGCCCAGCACGTGCTGGTCTTTGCCTGCAAACGAAGAACTCTTAATGATCTCTTGCAGTACAAAAACAAACACACCCCTTACAGAGGAACAGATGAATTGTTCTGCCTTTTGTGGTTTTTAGGTGTGGGGATCAGGAAAGATGCAGTCTGCAGAAGAGATACCTTAAAGGAACAGTAATTGTGCCACCTTTGTCTCAGTGCTGTGTGCTTTTTAATGATGAAGGTAGTCTTGGAACAGCAACAGCTTCTCCTCAGCTGGCAGTTTTTGCTCAGGGTGAGGCATGCTGAATTCCTATCTGAATTCACCTTTCCACAGAAAACTTCATAAACTTGGAATTATTCCTTGTTACTGCTGTGTATTTCCTCTTGAGTTTCTTTGAGGGTAAAGATTCTCTTCAATAAATGCTAATTATAGAAAATCTTTTCTGGTCTGGGGAGATTTCAAAGCTCTTTCTTGTTGACTTCTGTTCCTAGTGTGTTCCTTTTGGCAACATCTATAGAATATGTTTCTTTATTTGTAGAAATAGGTAAAGGAATAATACTCGTCCTGGCTCAAATGCCCACCCCATGCCCCTTCTTGGGTTGTAATTGCATTCCATCATGAATAGTTTTCAAGCTGTTGCTTGGTCCTCTGTTTTTCTGAAGTGCAAAGTCATCTCAAGAGCAATATATTTTAATTCTTCCCTAATTATTTTTCTATTTCAGACGATTCAGGAAATTAAAGCTGTATATTAGATCTGCTATAACCACATTTCATGTGATGTGAGCTGGTCTAAATTCTCTTTTATATTAGATTAGTGATTCTAGTTTAACATATAAGTATTTAGTATGCATTATAGCATAATATATTTAATTTAATTTGCTTTTATGCCTTACTGTACATTTAATAAAGCAATTAGTTAACCATTTACTACCAATGAATTATACTACGATATTGAAATTAATCTTGCCTGTAATTCATGTAGATACATGGAGCAAGATGGAAGTAGTTTTGCAAAGGAAAAATGACAAGCACCACATTTAGGCATCAGCACCGTGGTTATTTTGTCTTTCCTGCCTGAGTTTTGTAAGGAATTTTTAATGGAAAATTGAGGAAATGGACTTGTAAAACCAATGAAGTGCCCGTGGCTTTCTGAGCGTGTAACTGCTCACTTCAGGAGACACTTTGGTATAGAATATTTTGTTTCACTTGTGCATCAGTAGGGATTAAGAGACTACTTCAGATGGTGTTTTCATTAGCATCTGGCCCAGCCTTGTTGCTTTTTTTCTTTTTTTTAGCAAGTTTTAAGCACACCAGGAGCTTTTACATGCAAAGAGTGAAGGCAGAGGAACCTCTGCAGATAGGCAGTGAAGATCAACTAGTTGCAACTGCAAAGCAGATGTCTCGTGTACCACTCACACAGGCAGCAAGATGTTGATTGCTGATTTGTAAAAAAGTCTTACCACCTTCAATAGGCTTCAACTTCTGTTTCCAGTCTCATAAATCATATGGTTTATTTATTGCTAGTACACAGACTAGAAGCTACTGAGACAAATACGCCAATATTGTAGCGCTTGGTTTCACGGTGATCTGCATTTTCTCCAGAAGTGATATCTGTATAACTTTTCTAATAAAAATCCCGTTTTGTTTTGTTGTTTTTTCCTCTTTCTTTTCCCTTTTCTCCAGTATGGCTATCCAAGTGGACAAATTCAATTTTGAGAGCTTCCCAGAATCCCCTACTGATGGGACACAGTTTGCGAATGCAAAGCAGCTGGAAGAAGAAAGGCAACAAGCAAGAGGTCTGGAGATTAACAGCAAGCTGGATATTTGCTGGAAAATTATATCCTTTCATAAATACTTGCTTTAAAACTATATAAATAGATGCCCTATGACACATTTTATTGTATAATTCAACTCACTTTATAGCACTGTTACTGAAAAGAAAATTAATTAGAACTAGGAAGCTTATCATAATTATAGACCGTTTGAGGTTAATTGTGCTGTATATTATTTAGATGATGCTTGGGTCTTACTCTAATGGCTTTTTCTGAGTCATTGAGCCTGACACAAACCCTGTGTGTGTTTTTTCACAACTTTTAGAGAACTGAGGAAATATAGTTGGGATTGATGAGTAGTAGTTTTACAGAGTAAATTTTTTCTCCTCTTCTCCACACTGACTGACTGAATCATGAAGAAATACATGAAGCTAGATTTAGAGAGTTTTCATATATATTAATTAAATTTGAGAAAATCAGAACATCTTAGAATAATTTATTTCCAAGCCCTCTTTACAAATTTAGTAATGTATCTAATCTTGGATGGTCTTTTTAAAGCTTAAAGAGGACTTGCATGATGACTTAGTCATTCTAAACATAAGATCCCCATAATTATTCTAAATGCAGTAAAATAA
The DNA here is from genome assembly GCA_025345505.1 of Todiramphus chloris collaris. NCBI lineage: Eukaryota > Metazoa > Chordata > Aves > Coraciiformes > Alcedinidae > Todiramphus > Todiramphus chloris. The sequence continues at coordinate 2,229,369 of JANVCC010000125.1, read as the reverse complement.
TGCCTTATGATTATTAATGAGAAATTGCATTCAGTTTAGAGTTAAAATAAATCAATGGCGGTGTAAATTTCATGATTTCCATCAAAAAAAAATACAATGTCTTGTGCTTGGCTTGTCAGAAATAAACTTTTTCATTATTTTCATCAGGGAATGATCCCATGCAGCCAACAGCCCCCCAAGCCACTTCTCGATACTCAGCATCTTCCAGGAGATCTGTATTTTCCCCGCAGTTCATCCTCAAATTCACGTGATCGTGGTTGGCAGGAAATGAGAGAAGAGAGGCAACTGAATCCTGGTTTTCCTTTAGAGATGTCTTTTTGAACTTTTAATTGTACTTTTATCTAGTGATCTGAAATGATTTTTCATCACTAGTTATTAAATTAGCTGCGTAAGATTAGTCAAAGGCAAGGCTTGAGATGTAGATGAGATTCCTAGTGCCTGCTTCCATCCAGGCTCCGTAAGGAACATTTTGGGATGACTTCTGTCAATATTTAACCAAAACTCACTTGGAAAATTTCTGTTGTGGAAAGCTATAAATATATTTCAGTAGCACAGTTGAGTTCTTACGCTGGAATTGAATGCATAGTTGCTAATAATTTTGTGAGGGTGTAAAAATACATCCTCATTGATTTCTGTTGCTGAGCAACAGTGTTTACATCCATTCTGTGTCTCTGTATTTAAACCCAGTTTTGGTACCAAAGCTGTCATGGCTCACATGCCAGTCAGCAAACCAATTAACGAGCCGTGAACGCCGCGTGTTCATTTCAGTGCAAGTATTCGGTTCTGTGGTTTAGGATTTGTTAGGAACGTTCTCTCTGTTCCCAGAACTGAAACTCTTCTAATGAAAGGCAACAAATGTGCAATTTGGTGCTTTTTTTAGCACAGGTGCTTAAAAATATTGGAAGAAATGTGTACATTGTTTTAAAGATTCTGTGTCCCAACTGCAGCCGTTCTCATCCTTTTATTTCTACAGCAGCATTTAGATGTGAACAAGGGAAAAACAAATTTCTCCCCTCTCTTCTGCTAAGTTTAAGAAACTTTCTGCGGAGATACCTGTCCTGCCAGCAGAGCAATTTAACACTGCCCATCACAGTTGGTTTCAGACAGACTCTGCTGAGTTCCTGCATGAGAAATGTATAGTTTAGAAAACACAGTTCAGACAGTTTTGTTACAAGTAATCTTACATCGTTTTCAAGGGAAGGGCTGTGTTATCTAGCCTGCAGTTCCTTTAATTCTTACTGGATTGGCTGATAAATATGAAACATCCCATAAAGGCTTCAATCTTTAAGTCTGTGGATTATACTGCAGTGAAAAGTTGTTTGCAGGGAACTCCCGTGCAGGGCAAAAAGTAGTTCCCAAGGCTGAGGATTTCAGGCCGTATCTGTATGTCTTGAGGAGCACCAGAAGTATTTTTCCAGCGTGGAAGATCCATTTGCCATGGCTTTAGCCATTGAAACATTCTGGATTTCAAGTAATGAGATTTTCAGTGCTTCATTTGTGAAAGTATTGTAAAACCTGAGCGATTTTCGTACACTTTTGGAGGGCTGAAGGCAGAAGATGAAGACAACCCAGCTCTACTCGATTTAACCTCTGTACAGTTTAGGATGAAAAGTATTATCCAAACAGACCTTCTTAGGAGAAAGCTTGCTGCTGGGGCGTTTCTATTCAGCAACAATCTGGAGTAAAGTCATTCAGTGTATCTTTGAGGTGATAACTGCAGTGAGATTATGGAAATTAAGAACATTCTGGCTTCTTTTTTAGCATCTGTTTGTCAGCATCTGGTATCAGCTTAACAACTGGGGTTTGTTTTAACACTGGATTTGAACAGATGGATTATTAAGGAGGCTAATATTTTCAAATTAGGCTTCTCTTCATATGTTCTAAATATTTTTAAGCAGTATTTTCTTCAGGGGCCTTCTGTGCATTGACTCGTGGGTCAAGGCATCTCTACTAAGTGTCCTTCAAAGTTTCTAGAGTGCTGTGTCTGTTGCTGAGTGCTCTAAGATTTTTGTCTTTCTGCTGATATTTTTTACCCAACTTCTTCAAAATCCTCAGTTAAGAATCATCATGTTCCCCGTAGGGAAGATGAAAGGCAAGCAAACCACCTCTCTGTGATCTTTACGCACTTTCTGTTAGACCCACCACAGATTATTACTCTTCAGAGTATTCCTTCACTTTGTGCCATCTACACTTTGACTTCAGAAACAGAACTTTGGTCAGAATTACTTCAGAGAATTCATTCACGTGCAGGCGATCCTCGTTTTTAGAAGAATAAACAAAGATTCATCAGTGTTCAGATCGCAGAAGGGATTTTTCATGGAAGGTTCAGCTGGGAGTAGCATCAAGAATTTATTTATGCCTCAATTTTATATCTATTTTAGGTTGTCATAACTCTTGCTGCTGCTTGATGAGCATTATTTCCCTGTCCTATGGCTCTTGTCACCCTCCTGATGAAGTCTTGCTAGTCCTGTGAGTCTGGCTTCAATCTGGGTGCCTTGCAGGGTGGCCTCCAAAGCCTGAAGAGCAGGGCAATAAGGGGGAAGCATGAACAGGAGAAAGCAATGGGCTAGGATCAGTGAACCTGCCTCGAGGTGTGATCAAGAGCCCGTGGCAGATGCTTACAGCTGAACCTGCAGAAGCACATGGAATTAGGGGTCAGTGTGCAGTTGCAGAGCTCTGGTGTCATCAGATGATGTAGTGGGCGGTTTGCGTGAACAGGGTGCACTAACAGATGGATATGGGTTATTTAAGAAGGTAGAGCAGAGATGATGAAGTGCCCAGGGAACAGTTAGAAAATGAGTGATGGGCCAGTTACAAGCCCTTGGATCAAGAGCAGAGGAGTCCAACAGGGTGATGACATGTGCATTTGTTACAGCCCACTCAGTCAAGAAGCAAAGCCGGATGGACTCTAACAACTTGAAAGAAGTCTTCTGAATGCAGATGAGGGGATTTCTGGAGTACTTTAGGGATTTCTGGAGTACTTTAAGGACACTTTTTTGTGTACAGCTTCTGGAGGCTTGATTTAGCATGTGCTGTGTGGGATCTGCTACTTTAAATAACAAAGATCCAGTTAAGGGGTGAGGTTTGATGCCAGCCTTGGTTGCAGTTGCCCTGAGATGGTGGAGTTTAATATTCTGAGGCAAGTGAGGAAGCCAAGTAGCAGGGTACTGAATTTGGACTTTAGGAGAGGAGTCTTTAGGGAACTGTTAGGCAGGATTGCATAGGAGGCTGCTCCCAGGAGCAGAGGGCTCCAGGAGAGCTGATGGACAAGCCCAGGAGCTGTAGCAGCCAACAATGTACGTCTGATTCTTCAAACAAGGCATGTCACGAGAGAGAGAGACTGCTACCAAGTTGCAGCCAGGTAGATTTTGGGTAGGTGCTAGGAAAAAAGTCCCTTTCACCACGAGGCTGCTCAAATAGTGGAACCAGTTGTCCAAAAGTGCTGTGGAATTGATGTCTTTAAAGATACTGAAAAATGATGGACAAGGCCTTGAAGGACCTGATGCAATGTCAGTATTTACCAAGCTTTAAGTGGGGAGTTACACAGTGACCCTGGAATTGCCTTCCCATGTTGATTATTCTGTGGTTTGTGCCTGCACTCAGTGAACCCGCTTACAGAATCACTACTGACCACTGAACTCTTTTTCCTACCTCTTGTTTCCACTTCTCAGGTTTGATTGCAGCCAGAGAGATTTGTTAATGGACCGTGAAAAGATTGCTGTTTCACTGAAATGAGACTGGAACATTTTGGAATAATCTTCTTGAAAATATTCTTAACCTGGGCCTATCAGCCTTTAAAAAATGAGACTTCCAGTGCCACCTTAAGCAACATGTTCCATTTTTCCCTTTCCTGATAGTTAAGAGGTTTTTTTTTCCTTAATTCAGCCTTAATTTCTGTGGTTTACATGAAGTCTGTCCTATTTACAGTGTTTTCTTACATTTTTGAGATAGGATTCTGTTAGCCCCTTCCTTGGCTCTTCATTTTCTATATTTAAACCTAATTGCCAACCTTTTTTCAGAGCATTTCTGTCAGTCTTATTGCTGATGGTATATTGAAGAAGTTTTTCCACATGAGATCCAAAGATGGAAGCAATACTTCAGGTGAGGTTTCTAATAGAAGAAAAGCTATACCTGCCATGTTCCAGATGTGATGCTTGATCTGAGAACTATTCTGGACCTCTTTGGCCAGCGTCCCAAGTCTGAATGACTTTTTTGCACGTCATCCAGCAGAACTGAGTAATTACTTCTACCTTCCATTTATAGATTTGTTGATTCCTTCCAGGGTGATACTTGAAACTTCATTAAATTTAATCTAAAATGATCTTCGTAAGTTGCACTCATTTATTAGGTTTGTGAACACAGATGTATTTTCCAAATGCATAAACTCTATGAGTGTGTTTGTATTTCAGCATCTCAGGAGCCAATCAGAATTTTGAAATGACTCCATATTGGGCAGAACCTTAAGTGATCTCATCTCTCTTTGCTTGACAGCAAACCACTGATAGCAGAAATTCACTTTTCTGTTTGTCTCTTCAGCTTTTGATGACTTCCATCTTGATCATAATTATGAATAATGAGAATATTCCTATTGTGGAACTTTTATCCATCAGTAGAGGTTTCCTTATAAATACTTCCATTGGATGGAGCTTTACATTTCCATGCAGCTTCTTAGCATCAACAGTTGTTTGCAAGAGTAACTAATATTTAAGAACCTCAATAACTGCTTGCAATTACTTTTAATAATGAAGGACCACAGTGACAATCAAGCAGAAAGCTTAAAATGTGAGTCAGACTACTCTTGCAAGTAAACTGTGATCATTAATCATTTACATTTGGGGTTTATTAGTGTAATTTTTAATTATGAACATTTGCTAATTTGTTTATGGTTGTGTGCGTGCTTCCACCTCTATTTATTTGCAAAGGAACTGAGAAATGTTATTGAAAATCTTTTTAGAAGGAAGCAAGATACACAGAATGATGCATAGCAGAGGGGAATTTATGATAGAAACAATATTGAAAAATCTATTGTCTTTTTAAGCAGTAGGTTTTAGGTAACATGCAGGGTAATAATACATAATTCTGGGTACCCAGCTACATATTAGACAATGGAGAGAATATAAAAGACCAAAGTTTTTCTTGGAGCAATAACTATTTCTTTGGACTGTCATTCAGCCTTTTGGTATGAAACAGTTTATATCCTATACAAAGAAACCTATATCCTATGTGTATATATATGTAGGAGCTGTTTATAAAAGCTCAAGAGGTTCTTCTATTTATTTGGTTTTTAATCTATTTTTGAGGAACATGGCTCCAGTACTTTTGCCTTCATCAGTCTTGCTAGGAGCTAAGCCCTTAGTTATGATGGGACACCACTTCACCTATGGTTATTTCATTTGAAGAGTATGAAGTTGGAAAAGGAGTGTTTTCAAGTCTCAGAGACTCAAGCCTCTCTCTTGAATTTTGTTTCTCTGTGATTCTTCTGTTCTGGGAAATCATGAGCCAAGCTGTAAAGATGTCAGAAGATTTTCCAGAAGAGTTCCAGGAGCTCTTACGCTGTATGTGCATCCAGGAAGGAGCCCTTCTTGCTTCATCTTCTCAACCCAGCCAAGGCAGGGGTTGTGTGTGGTACAAAACTGGTACCAAACCCACTGAAGGCAGCTTTGGCCAAATACAGGATGGTGATGACGTTTGCCTGGGCTTCCAGGCCCTTTGTATTCCGAAAAACCCAAGAAGACACAAAAAAAAAAAAAAAACCCAGAAGAAATCCAGTGCTCTTTCTGTTACATGTTGTCTGGATTGATGAATCTATGAAATGAGTATTCATTTGTTTTAAGTAGGTAATCCTGTCTTTTCTGCTACATTGGGTATTGCCCATGCTTTTTATTTTAGCACTGCTGCAGCCTGATTTGAAGCTCTTTAAAAATAGTCTGCTTTTCCCAACAGGTTCAGTGCTTCACTGTCCTTAGACTAAGAACAATTTCCTAATTTTTTTTCTGAGTTTCAGTCCGAGCTCGTTACTGAGCTGATACAGGAGTGAGTAGAAAGGGACTCTTGGAGGATATGTCCCTGAGCAATTCTGGTATGGTGTTTGCTCTCTGTAACGATGCTGTCACTGCACTAACATCCCTACTCTTCCACTGGCACCAAACCACTATGCAGTGGTCTCCCAGCCCACGTTTTCTCTGATTTATATTGCCCTATTAAATTGTATCCCTTTTTTGTTTTCAGGTTGTTCTTAATTTGTCAGTTTGAATTCTGATCCTGCTCCACATAGCCACATGTTCTGCATTTTTACATCTTCCAGACCCTTTTTCCCCTTGTGTTTTACTAAGGTACAGGTACACTTTACCTTTGCATTTTCATATTTAATGCTCCTCAGTGGAATTAAATTTTCATATTCTGAAAATATCAGCTGCTCTAGTTATTATACATTGCCAGGTGTTATTAACTCAATTCATGGGTTAATAAACCAAATATGTAACATTAACCTTTAATGACTCTCTAGCTTGCATGTTTGCTTTTCAGCAGTAAAAATTGTACTTTTTACACGCTCTTTTTTCTCTCTGAAACAAAATTTTCCTTGATTCAAATGTACCCTTCCTTGAAGCGTGAAGGGGAAGCGAGTGTGGAAGGCGTTCTTAATCAACTGGTCCTGGAGCATCTACAGCTGGCTCCTCTCCAGTGGGGTGAGTAGTGTCAAAAATCTATCGATGGTCTTTTTAGAGGACATGCTGGCTTGTAATTTTTTACTTTCCTTTAGATATTTTACTTGGCTGAAAATAAATGTAAAACTGATCCCTGTTTATTTTGAGTATCTCTGTTGAGTGATAGCAAATATGAAACCTGAGCGTCCACTTTTTCTTGTGATTTGCAGTCCTAGTTGTGTTGTAGGAGAGGTGGTTGCTACTTAAATTTTCCCTTTGCCTGCCTATGTGTTTTTAAAGTAAATTGTCTAAAATATTTTCATATGGAATTGTAATGTATTTTGTGGTATATTTCTTACCACGATCTGGACATTTCAATTACTAAGGTTTGGATACAGAAAAAAATTGCTGCTCTGTGTAGCAGGAAAGAACAGTTTCTCTTAAATGGTGTATTTAGAATGGTATTCCAATAATGAAATACTGAATTAATTTAATTTTAAGAGTTGTAATAATGTGACATCTGTCTGAGGTTCTTAACAAGGCTTGTTCAGAGCCTTTGGAACATGGGATGTTTTATCCTCAACACTTACATATCAGTTCCAAAGTCCTCAGATCAACAGAAAACTGTTTTCAGTGCTTTTGGAGTAAATTTAACACTATACTCTGTATTTTAATTAACTGAATGACCTAGAGAGGACAGATTTTAAGGAACAAAGATGCATCACTATTTTCTGTGTTAACTATTAAAACTAAAATGACCTTAAAAATAAAAGGAGTATTAACATACTCTTTTAAAGGCTTGGGGTTTTTTCAGGCGTGTGGACCACCCTCAACTCTTCTGTTAAAACTTGTCAGCACTTTGTTCATGGGTGAGAAGAGAAAAATCCCAGTAATGGTTTAAATGTTTGGTTGTTGTAAACCTGTTGAACTTGATAATCACCTGACTCTCGAGTCATGCTTATGGGACCTCTTGTTCTTCAGAGGATTGAAGGGTTTGGTAGCACTTGCTTGTATGACTGGCTTTGGCTATGATTGTCCTGGTCCTCAGCAGGAAGGCCAAGTGGTTTGTGTCAGATACGTGTGTGAGCTCAGACAGGTCACTTCAGAGTCATCTTAGTTCTGCAGGGTGGCATTGGCCTTGGACGGGTTTGTAACCTCTGCTTTCTGGGTGAAAATCTTCCCTTGGCACTTCTGCATGGGTTGAAGGATGAAAATTTAAGGATGAAAACTGTAGTTTTCTTTTCTGGTTTCCTTTTTTTTTCGTTTTTTCCTTTCCTGTTTCCTTTTTTTCCCCTTTTCCTTTTTTTCCCCTTTTCCTTTTTTTC
>JANVCC010000125.1:2192584-2221390 GCA_025345505.1 Todiramphus chloris collaris | reverse complement strand
CCCCTTTTCCTTTTTTTCCCCTTTTCCTTTTTTTCCCCTTTTCCTTTCTTTTCCCTTTTTGAAACTGAAAATGATGGAGAAATTTTACTTTCTCTTAATAAATTCTAGGTTCAAATATTCAGCAGTTAAATGTTTGATAGTTGCTTTCATGCTGTTGTTGTCAGGTAACCCTACCTGCAGTCATCATGAGAAAGGTTAGTGCCGTCCCTTCAGAAAGTGCACCATAGCAGTACAGGCTCATTTGGGTTTTGGTGATGTGTGGGATGGGGGAGGAATTAAAAGACTGGGTTTTTTTTTTCCTAGTTTTGTAGGTGGGAATAATAAAGAGTTGTTGGAATGTCTGGACACTGAAGAATGTGTGCGTACACACAGATTTTTAGTCAGTGTGACACATGGTATTTTGTAGTTGAGACTGGTTTTCGGTGCCAGAACGTAGTTCCTATTCACCTCATGGGCATGGTAAAGTGTTTTGTGTTTTAAATCATCAAAGATACAGTGAAAGTTCTGATTTCCTTGTGGTTCTTTTTTGTGACCTTACCCATCTTGTAAGAATTGGCTGGCTTAGTGGTACTGATCTGTACCAAGTACCAGTAATGAGATAAACATACGCAAGCTGTCGTAAAAGTTTTTGACTGCTAGCATTTCTACTAGAAGAAAACTATAATCTTAGTAGATATAATTAATAAGGCAGTGGACTGCAGATTTTGCTTTCTTGTCCTGCCTCATCCAATATTCTGATGTCATTGGTAGGATAGTACATTAAAAACACTGTAATATTGTAGCGTCAGACAGGGTTTTCTCTCTTAATCATCACACTGTAGTCACAGCCTTGCTTTGCTTTGAGTTCTGTTTTTCTGTATGTTAAGAGTAACTTGCATTTGAATGTGAACCCTTTCCTACTAGCTATCCTTGTACCATAATCTTTGCATCGATTCGCTGAAAATTTTGCCGTATTGTTACGCAATAAAATTGATTCTCTGGCTATCCAAGGCTTTGGTATATTGATGGTTCCACTGAATGGCTTACTTTATTATAAGTGCTCACTGTGAGACATGAATGAATATTTAACATGGTTTTGATTAAAAAGATGACTGGCTTTTGTTCAAATTCATAAAAGCTGGACTTCAAAATTCCTTTTAAATTTGGCATGTTTAATTCATATTAGAGCGAATATTACATTTCTAAAATTATAAAAGCATATTGAAATAATTTTTCATGTAAATTTGACAATCCTGTCTTTTTTTTTTTCATTAAATGCAAGGCAAACAGTAGAATGGAAAGTTAGTGGCACTGAAGTTTTGGTCTGAAGGAAAGAAGTCAGCTCTGAAGGTTGTCAGAAGAAAAAAAAATGATCTCCAAGTGGTCGCTGTTGTTGTGATTTCATAGAAGGGGCAAGGGACAAGTATTTAAAACAGGAGGAATCATAAAAAAAAAGAAAATATGTCAAAGGATAGAGTGAGAGTTCTTAATCTGGTTTTGAAATGGATTTTAAGATTTAGGACATCTCTGGAAAATGAAGTCGTCTCTTCAGCAGGTTAGTAAATCACGCGTAATTGAAAAACATCATCTTGCTCAACACCACCAAGTGCAGCGTTCTCTACTATTTATGCCATATTTTCTTTTTACTGCTGGGCAACAAACCAAACGTTAGGCATAGATGTGGGTTTAAGGTGAATATATTAGTATCATCCAATCAAGGCAACACAGCCTGCGAGGTTTAATGAGGAGAACCGAGACTCTTCAAAGTCACACGTCGTGTAAGTTCCGTGGCTGCATTTGGAAATGATCAGGTTGAGCATTTGTAGTTGCTGGCTGTGGGATATTTTTGCAACCTTTAATTTGATTTATGTTGCCAAGTTTCACAAGTAAGCAAAATTCTGAGGCCGAGCACATGGGTTTGATGGCACTCTTCTGCATTTCACAGCAAAATTATCCTAGGTACAAATGTTGTGCACAAAATGTTGTTATTGAACTTGGAATAGACTCTTGATTGAACTGGGACTAGGCTGGGCTCGGGATATTCCTGCATTCAAATGAGATGAACCTCTTGAGCAATATGTTCCCAACACTTTGCATGCTGTACACAAATTTTATGACCAAAACTTGTTTTAATTTCTCCTATATAAGGCAAAATAAACTCAAGTTTCCTTCACAGCACATCTTTTCCTGATCATCCTTGTTCGTGTTTGAGTGAAGATTTGGTAGAGAAGTGTAGAACTGTAGACACCTTAAAAGTGTTAAATGTTTTAATCTTATCAGGCAAATGGTTTTCTTTCTCTATAGAAACGAAGTGAATAACTGAAAATCAATGATCAGACATGAACTCTAAAAGACAGTATTTGCAGTAATACTCTAAGAAACATACAATTGTCAAGCTTTGCCATGGGAAAAGTCCAGAAGCAGCTTTTTGCTTTCATTCATTCTTTGATTTCATTCACTCATTTCATTCATTCTTTACTCCTCCATCATAATAAATACAAATTTCAAGACAGCTTGTAGTGCTTAAATTAATCATGGGTGCCTTTTCCCAGTGCAGTGCATTTAATTTTCCAGTATGTGATTAAAGGGAAAACTAACAAGGCTGCTGCTGAATGCTGGCCGGATCATAATTAAGAAAACTAATTGTTGGTAACCAAAGTCTTAATTACTTACTTCTAGGCAGAGAATGCTACGCATTTTGTTGTGGATTCACAATGAATTGTGTGTCTGCCCGCATCACGTAGGCGTATTGTACTTGGAGACAACTCAGAATTGAAGGGTTATTTTAAATTGTCCCTCATAGGTAGCTGTGATCAATAGGAGATGCAGATTTAAGAGGATTTTGGAAGTGTTTTGTGAGCATGTGGCTCGTGACAGCTTGCTTGGAAGTTCTGTCTGGTGAAGTTTCATAGAGCATCTTAGGGAAGCATTACTTTTAAAGCAAGTGTTCGTAGGAATTCGTTGTGTGTTTTTTGAGAGCACCAAATCGGAAGCAGTTTTCACAGCAGATATACATTTCATAGATCTTAAAATTAATTAATTCCTGAAACTACTCACCCATTTCATTTTGCATTTCCCAGTCTGACCTTCGACCATAATTAAATCTTTGTTTCCACAGTTCCTGTGATTAACTCTTGGGCACTGCAGCAGTGTCAAATTGCCACATCTTGAATACAGAGAATAATTTAAAGTATCTGTCAGTGACTAGGTGAGGAAATGCTGTATCTCTAAGCCTGGGGTTTGGATGCCATCTTTGACACCCTGGCAGCTTGTTGCCCCAAGGACCTGGTTAAAAAGAGCCAGATCTCTGCAGACATCACCATTGTTGAGAGTTGAGGCAGTCCTACAATATTGCTCTTTCCCTGTATTTGAATTTCCAAGACTGTCTTGGGTGTTTGTTGAAAGACTGCTTTTCATGGGGAACTGTAAGAAAATAGTTTTATTTTTTCTTATAATAAACAATCCCCTCCCAGGCCTTCCACGGGAGCATGTAGATGGTACAGATTGAAGCTTGGAAATACTAAGAGATCAGTAGGGCATATGATGGTTTGCCCTTTAAGAACATTATTCTGCTCATTCATCAAAGTAAAATATTCTTTCATTATTTCTATTTTTGGATTACAGTAGTCTGGCCATTACCACTGTTAGAGTATGAACAGTATTAGACAGAAAACTTCAAGAGTAAGCTGTCTGTAAGGCAGAGAATTGGTCTGGTTCATAGGAAGACTGAAACTGGTGGTGAATGGTTTTTACTAGGTAGCCAAACTTTCTCATCCATTTAGAAAAACCTTCAGGTTTTTTATTTTTTTAGATGCAAGGGCGGGGGGGGGGGGGGAACACTTTCATATCTTAACAGCTTGTGTGCGGGCTGTTTTGGAGGGTATTTTGGCAATGTCAAACAAGCAACATGCTTTAGTTACTGGGAAGTGTTAAGGGACTGGGGTAGTACATTGAAAAAAAAAATGGACTAACTTGATAAAACTAGGGCATCTGGCACACAAGCAATGTTCTTGTGTGTCAAAACATGCTATTGTGTGATATGTTTTGAATCAGCTGTTGTTTTTAATTCCTACCGAAGCCTTGGTTACTCTAAACTGAAAGGAAAAACTTGCAGAGAAAGGGTTTCAAACATATCTGGACCAGTAGTGATTTCAAAGAAAAGATGCTGAGAATAAAGAGAGCACCCTAAAATGAAAATAACAAAACCTCTCGTGTAAAGGGAGAGAGCTTGAGACAGGTTGGGTGGAGTGCCGGTGGTTTCTTCACACCAGATTTCATACCTTCCACTAGATCAGGTTGCTCAAAGCCTCATCCAGCCTGTTGTTCAACCCTGCCAGTAACAGGGCATCCATGGCTTTTCTGGGCAACCCGTTTCGCTGTCTCACCACCCTTACTGCAAATTCCTTCCTTATGTCCAGTCTAAACTTGCCATCTTTCAGTTTAAGACCATTGCCCCCATCTCCTGTCACTCCAGGTCTTGCTCAGAAGCCTCTGTAGTTTTTATAATCCTTCAATAATCTCCAAAACCAATGAAATAAATGGATGAGATATAGTCCAGAAAAGATTTTCTGTTCTAAGACTAGTAACAGAGAAATTTGCTCAAAGTTCAGGTGTCTGAAGTGATTGAAAAGGATATGATTGTTACTCTGAGTGACCAGCTACGAAGAAAGGTGTATGTGGTGCTTGACCAAGTCTCTAATGAAACCTTCCGTGGGAAATTTCTTATAGAAGAGCTCAAATCAAACCAGAATGGGGAAAAGTAAAGTTTTGGAGGTGATTAAGGAATGAGAACTTAGTGTTGGGCTTATACTACGGAGATACTACACTGAGAAAACTTAGATCAATTCTCAAAAGTTGAGGAAATCCAGCAGGTGAGATCTGTGTTCATTGCTTAGATGTGTAATACAGTCTTGCTTGCTTTGAGTTGCAGGATCTTCGAGACATAGTTCTTTCATTTAATGAAATCAGGAGTTGACTGATCTCCAGGAATCCATCAGGAGACTGGGTCTCAAAGGGAGGGGGGAAAAATTGCTGATGTAGAGCAACTTTTGGCATAAGAGTACACTGAATAGGAACTGTATGTTAATAAATGCAGTCTAGATTTATTTTTTTAAAGACCATTAAGGTTTTCAACGTAGTGTTGTGGGAGAAACACTGTCAGAAAGGAAAGTTAATCAGATATGAAAAGAAGAAGAAGAAACCAGACATTGTGCTAACAGGAATACTAACTCACTCAAGCTTCATTCAGATGTATGTGCCTGATACATTTTGTTGAGTGAGGGAATTTGTTCTCAGTATTTCATTCATAAGGTCATTGTATTTTGAAATTAAAACACCACAGAACCAAACGAAGTTACGTGTAGTTGATAGGAATATTGCTTAGAACATTGCAGTTGAGATGGAAGAGGTGATTGAGGATCACCATAATGATGATAAATTGTTGCAAGTTAGGCAAGGTACTTAATTTTCTAGGTATTGTTAGAAGTAAATTGGGTAATAGATTAATTTAACATCTAAATAAAAAAAAATGAAACTCTATGGTGGTAATTATGAAAATGGGTTACACTTGCAAAGAGAGCTGTGAAGATAATTGTAAGGAAAAAGATGGAAAAAAACCCACAAAAAAGGCTGTCTTGTAATGCAGTTAGTGATAAGTATCACTGAATCTGCAGAGAAGTAGATTTCTCTTGCTTTGATGGACACAGATGATACACGTTGAAGAAGCAGTTAGAAAAATACAATTCAGCTTGTGGACAATTAAAAGAAGAAAAAAGATCAGAAGATGGATGTGTTAACAAGAGAGGCAAGAAGGATGCTTTGATCAGGGAGGATTTTAATTGCCCAAGAACTAAAGGAATTGTACAGCTAAGTGTGTAAGGAATGAGAAATGGAAAATCTGCTGATGGTAGTGGAGGAATATTCCGAATAGCCTGTGTAGGGCAGGTTCAACATGAGTTGGTGTTGGGCAGCAAGCAAGAAGTGAGGCCTTATTCCGGAACGTGTACGCTGAGCCTTTCTTTTCTGGCTTCTGACATTTTCAAGGTTTTGTTTTATTTCACTTACACATATGCTCAGAACTGAATGCTGTGAATGTGGTAAATGAAAGCGGTCCTTTCCCTGATTACGTTGTCCTTTGGATCAGTCTCGTGGGGTTTTTTTTTTTGCTAATAAAGTGTGTGATTTTACTGGACCGTTTCATCTTCTCGGTAGAAGTTCAAAGGTACTCAGTTGTCGCTTAAAGGTTGTATTTAATTAAGTTAAATGGAGCTTTTCCTTTTATATTTGAATTTTAGCAAAAGCAGAATTTTCCAGGTATTTGCAGGTATTCTTCCTCCCCTGTCGTCCCCTCTCCCAGTGGGTTTTGCCTCCCTGGTTGAGGCCAGTGTGACGTGTCCCCAGTAGATGTTCTCCAGCAAACCGACGTTTCGAGGGGAGGGAAGTTGTTTTCATTGTCAGTGTCCATTCTGAAGTTAATCCTTTATTTCATCGAGGAAGCAGAAGCGAATTAATGACTCTAAAGAACATAAATCCACCACAACAAGGCTTGTAATACTGAAATTAATAGCTTCCAACTGTCAGAACCTCACCAGTACAAGCACAGACAGATCTGTGTGAGGAAACATAAGCTCTGACTGAAGTTCTCTCTCTTTCATGTTCTCTCCGTTTCAGTGTCTCAAAATTGGCAGCTAATTGTCTATTTTTTCACAGAAGAGATTTTTTTTCCCCCCCTCCATACTGTGATTTTTCTCAGCCTTTTCCTCGTCCCCATTGTCTCTTTGGTAAAACAATGTCAGAACTAGATCTTTTTGTTTTGTGTCCCAGACCTTTGTACTAAGCAATTGTAAAATACGTTTTTAAAAGGAAGATTGTACAGTTTTGGGCCAGGAAGCAGCTGATTTCAATTGATTGCTTTGTATCATTAATTGATTGGATTTTCCAAAGGAAGCCAGTCGAAGAGAAAATCTTCCCTGAGCTGTGATGCTGTGATTCTTACTGATACCGCGTACTCAGTAGTGAGCTCAGACATTTTATTACAGTACCTGTTTTAATTCGAAGAAGAAATTCAGGCTCACTTTAATAACATTTCTGATTACCTGTGGGTGCATTAGAAAAAGTTACAAAAGGAGAAGGGCTTTTTTTTTGTTTGTTTTAATCTTAGGATGTCACAGAGGAGCTGAGCCTTCTGTAGGTTTGCTTTGTACAAAGGGGCTTTCATCAAAAGATGCTTCACTTGTTTTCTGTTACTACATTTAGTTTAGTAGCCTATAAAGTTGTGTCTCAATAGTATGAAACATGTACAGAGCTGTTACAGATCTTTTGTATCGAGGCCAAGCACAAGAGATGAAATAAGGGGGGAATCTTAATTAAAAATGTTAGCAGCGTATAGAAAGGGTAAAATGTCTCGGCAGTGTCTGGAATTACACAGAGAAATAATTGGTTGGCTCATGTGAAAACTTCAGGAAAGCAAAAAAAAGGCAACAGTCGCAATCCTCAATAATTAAAATAAGTGTTAGGAGATAATTACATTTCTTTGCTTTGATAAACAGTTACCTGTCAGTTACCCGAGTGAATGATGGGGCTGGGTCGTTCAAACTGAAGGAAAAACCCAAGTATTAGAAGTGCTGGAGACCGTAATTCCCAAACTTCAGAGCAGAAACGGATGCCACCAGCTCGGAATTGTTCTGGTTGGCAGTTTTCCAACAGCACTCCAAGCTGTGGGAATATTTAGCATTGTTTTAGTGGGGCACGAAGTCTCAGCGTTGGTTTTTGCTCCGCACGAGCTCCAGATTCCAGCTGAAGCACTGCTGAGTTGGGGAGACACGGCTCGGATCTGGCAGGTCTTCTTGGCTTGGGCTTTGCCTTACTCATAGCTCAGGCTGGTAGGCTGGGTAAAACATGACTTTGCACTATACGTACAGTTACTTGGATGCAGAGCCCTTGTTTGAAATGAGATTGTATTTGTAGCTCCTTCATTCTGGCCAGAAATTTAGGGCCACCCCCCAAAACGGGAGCTGACCCCACGAGGACGCGTGTCCACACTGTCCTTACCTAGTGGGATTCTTCATGGCATTTAACTCCCAATAACTCCATCACCTCTTGCTTTACTATCTCAGTTTTCCCATATATTCTTCCCTTCCAGAAGGAACACGTTCAGGTTTCGCTCATGAGGTTGCCTGGTAGTGGTAGTGAAACAAAGCAAAGGAAAGGAGAGTGAAAAAAAGTAATCTAAGTTTTGTTATTTCGATGAAAATAAGATTAGTAAACATCTGTCAGAGTGAACATCCTGAACTTTGCCTGTTGAGGAGGCAAAATGACCTCTTCTGGCTTCCTAGCGACTGTAATTTTGTACAACTTGCTGGGGCAATCAGTGAGTTTCTGAACATCTATTCCTAAAGAAGGAATTAATCAGCAGTGTGCTCACTGGTTGCTACTGATGAACCCTTTCTGTTAAACAGGCTGTGTTTGAAGGAAATGATTTGTGTTTATGGGTACTAATATGCAATGATCTGTGTTGTCCACATTTGTTTTAATATATTAATCTCGTAATTGAAATATACATCTTTATGTTATTTAATTCAAAAGTAGACTGCAGAAGCCATCTCAGTGTAATTTTGTGTGGAGAGTCTCTTGTAAACTTATTGAGCTCTGTCTGAGAACCTTGCTGTGAACAGGAATCTCAAGATTAAATTTACGTGTGACTCATTTCCAGCCCTTTTGTTCTCATGTCAATATTGTTCTTTAGTTTAAATAGCTTTTCTCGGTCTCTGATGTTTGCCTTCTTTTACTCTTGCCCTTTCTTTTGTGCATTTCAAGACAGCAGTCAGGACTACCTCTCCAAGTCTCCTTGGTAGCATGGGGTTGTCTTCTCTTGCCCACTCCCCAATTCTCTCTGTAGCCTTCGTCTACATCTGTGTGAAGTGCGTCCTTTATTTTCTGAGACCTAGATGACAAGATCAGATCTTCAGTAGCATCATTCCTGACACTGATCTTTTAACGATCTCTACCTTCATAAAGTAAATCTGTGCTTTCATTTTCTGTCTGTTGGCCTTTGTCCATCACCAAAATTACAGGGAATATTTAGGATTTAGGCTCTTGAACACAATGTCGCCCCTTTCACAAACGTTAGTTTGAAACTGGCAACGATGAAGTAAATCCAGATGATTAAATGTTCTGGCTCATTTCAACGTTGTATTTTTTGATATCTGGTTACAACACAGTGGTCAGCAAGTTCCTTCTGTCTCTTGCATAGAGAACCTTGAATGTTTAAAGTGGATAATATTGTAATTCCTTGGAGTAAGTGCAAAATAACTAAACCACCACAAACTTCCAGAAGTAATTTTGATTAAATATCAAGTTTCAGGTACTTGACACCATGACCAATAGAAAGCAGTACCAGGCTTACTTTTGGTCAGAGATGAACATCATATTGTGAAGAAGCATCTGTAATATTTCAAATAAATGGAGTAGTTTGATGTGAGATTCCTGTGTTACTAGGCTTCTTTTCATCACTTTGAAGTGATGAAAAGGCTTGAGCCTCCCATAGCAAACAGGAAGGAAGATGCTCCACGGGACTTTAGGAGTCATTTCTTTGAACAGCTGGAATTGTGTCACACTCAGCAAGTCCAAGTCCGCCACGTTCCCCTGGCTGTGCTGATGATGTTGCTCTAGAAGATATTTTCCAAAGAACAGGCCCCTTTCCTGCTGTCGTTCGCCCCGACGCTGACAAAACCATCCATTTGTGGCTGCGAACCCTGCACCTGGGTAGCTGTCTGGTGAGAACTGGATTGATGCCTGCAGCTCAATCTCTAAATGGTCAGATCTATAACAGCTTTTCTTCCTATTATCTAGGCTTGTACTCTGAGTGACAGTGACATTTGTCTAGCCAGGTGACTTGTATTGTCCTTACGAATGTGGAATCAAAAAAGATACTGAAATGGATCTGAATGTATTCTGAATGTAGAATCTCGTAGTATCCTTTGCTGTTGCTAGCTGGAAATTCAGCAGTCGTTAGAAAAACGCAGCTATACAGGTGGATTTGAAGTTTAGGTGAGGTTTTGGTACACAGTAATTATGATTTTCACCACGTGAATGCACAAAATCTTGGAAATCAAAATGTATTGGGGTGTCCATGCCCTGGAATTGCCTCAGGGAGGAGAGGAGTCTGTTTCCCACTACTTGGATCTGTTTTAACTGGCAATGAATTGAATTCCTCTTGTCAAGTCTCTGTTACCCACGATGCTAATGGGTAAGTGGTCTCCTTATCTCAAGCCGTGAGCTTTTCCATGTTGTTTTCTCCCCCTGTCCTGTTGAGGAGGGGGAGCGAGAGAGGAGCTGGATGGGCACCTGGCAGCTGACCAAGGTGAACCCATCACACGTCGTTACTTCGATATCTAGATAATCCCTTCCAGTCCTTGTCTCCTGGGGATCTTGTAGTGCAGCCCATGCAATTCCTTGAGGCCACAAAGACTCGGTAATCTCTGCAGAAGCAATAGGGACTACACAAGGGTGAAAGAAAGGCTAGAACGACTCAAGGCAAGGAATGAAAATGAGAGAATGCAGGGTTGTTTGTTTGGGAGAAATTGTTTTGGAGTTCTGGCTGCCACAGTGCAGAGCTTGGTACAGGAGGTCCGTTCAGAGAGCTGTGCAGAATTGAGTGGAGTGAAAATGAGCAGAGGCAAAGCAGAGCTGTGACAGGTAGAGATACGTGTCTGACTGGGGAAGCAGCGTGTGGGAGAGGTCGGCGATGGTAGTCTGGGAACTGTTCTTCCAAAGGCACGGTGGCAGACAAATTCTTCTGTTCTTTTGAGAGAGTGAAAAAATTCCACTGCTTGACCATCATGCAGACCTACCCTTCACAGCTTTCCTTTCGTTCTCGTGATAAATTATTTCTTAGGCAATGCATTGTGTGAAATGAACAACTCTGCCATACCGTATATCATAATTCTTAATCCTTCTGGTTCTCTTTTAAAGTATCTTTTGTGTTGCATTGGCTCCGACAACTCCATAATAATCCAGCAGTGTTAACCCAAGTTGTGTGAAGTCCCACAGATTGTGCCTGCCTCTGCCTTTCCTTTGGGGTTTCAGTCTGTGGAGCATTTGTCACACCCCGTGCCGTAATAATCAGCAAACCTTTAGTCATATTACGTTGGATAGTTTGGTGTGAACTCGATAGCAAATTGTTACGTGTCTAAATTTAAAGATGAAGGGACCAAAGCATTACAGAAAAACGGGTGCCATTTATCCCAGGAACTCCCATTTTATATCCAGACCTTGCCTGTAGATGCTGGTTAAAGTGTTGCCCCACTGGATTCTTGAATCGTGTTGTCTGTGCCTTCGTTTACCTCATAACTGACTTTTCTCATTAGAAACTCACTGTATTCTGGATGGGGTAGTGGACATTGCTCTGTTGCAGATTCCAAACGTGACTCTTGACTGCTCAGTTATTTTCGCTTTTCATAACAGTTCATGCTAAAAATGTGTGTGTTCTTCTGGAGATCATTGGGTAGTAGTGTTGGACGATACTATTCATACCCACACTTGGCAATAATAAAGTCTTTGAACTTCTTTTGGGAAGAAGCTTTGAATACTGTAAATATTGACATACTGGAGGCATGACTCCCGTTCTTCCCCGACGTGCAGAAATCTAGAGAGGAGGCTGTTCTGAGCTCTCAGGTAACACTGAAAACCAGGAGATGTAAGTAGAGGTTCAAGTATTTTCAGTGCTACAGTGAAATTGCCCTGAGCATTTCACTGGAAATGAAATTGGAGCACACGGTACCTGGCAATTAATAGCCAATTAAAACCATCTTTATTAGCAGTGATTATACAGCCTTTAATTGTCATTACTTCATCTTCTGGTGGCGAAGGGAATTTATTCAAGTTTGCAAACACTGAAATAAACACGAGTAAATATTTTGCTCGGTAAGTTTTTACTCCTATGTAGTGATGTCTAGGCAAAAAGTCATTTGGGACTCTGCTTTGGAACAAGGATTAAAATGAATCCGACTCGTCTTGTTGTTCATTAAGGAGCTCACTCCTGCTCCATCATAATAAATGATACGATGGGAAGACTCATCACTTGTTAATGAAATCTGAATATCAGCACCTAAGTTAATAGATACAAGTAAAAAGCAAGCTAATGTCAGCATAAAAGGTCTTGGAAACTTTCTAAAGCTCTGTGGTGAAGATCAGGATTGGAGACCTTCTACTGCCTGAGCACCTGGAAGTTACCGAGATCTTCTGTAGAGCTGTTTCTGCATTTTTCCATTCCCATACTTCAAAGTAGCTATAATTG
This sequence comes from Todiramphus chloris collaris, assembly GCA_025345505.1. Taxonomy (NCBI): domain Eukaryota; kingdom Metazoa; phylum Chordata; class Aves; order Coraciiformes; family Alcedinidae; genus Todiramphus; species Todiramphus chloris. The sequence continues at coordinate 2,209,116 of JANVCC010000125.1, read as the reverse complement.
GCAAGAATATAGAATATTTAGTTTCTTGGGCTCACCCATGAAACTGTCTGATTTCCAAATGGTCAGATAAGCTCATTTTTTTAAGATCCTTCAGATGTAGCTGCGTATTTCTTCCTTTCAACTCCTCTTAGCAGAGAAACCTCCTTATGGAAGGTCAAGACATTATAAATAGCTACACACAGATCACCAGCACCCCCCAAAAAACCCCAGCCCCACCCCATAAAACCCCTCCTGAGATCTCTACCCCATTTCTGGGGTTGAATATCCGAGAACTTTAGTGGGAAATCCTCGGCAGTCGAAACGATGCAGCTGTCAGCGGCAGCGCATCTTTCATTCTCCCGTCTCCCCATCCTCTCCTTCTCCGCGTGGAGGTCTCTTTCTGAAGCCAAATCATGTTTGTGATTGGGAAGAGGTGTGGATTAAAACATTGTAGGCTCTGTTGGATGCCTGAAAGCACCGACGACACCAGGAAATTTATACTTTACTCTGCTAATTGTTGGAAAATACGAGCCCTTGATTGGTATGCAATTAGAAGTGTAACATTCTGTTAAACATATCACACAGCATATGGCATGTTAGTAGCAAATCCTCTAATTTAAAATGAAAAAAAGTGGGTAGTTGTGCATATTAGCATTTTTTTTTTTTGCAGGGAGTTAAGATTTGCCATTTGTCTAAATGTCAAGAGGGGAAGAAGCCATTCTTAGTTACTTTGGTAAGCTAAATTTGGGTTATGTTTGATAAAATTTCTGTTCTCTAACAATAAATAAATATAAAAGAGGAATAGCCATAATATAATTAAATATGCTGTTAGTTCCAACCAATCAAAACTACGCTTTTCATTAAAAAAAAACAACAAACAAAACAAACTAAAAACCCCCAAACAACATAAAAAAAGCAAAAAAACCCCAAACAAACAAAAAAACCCCCCCAAACCCCAAAATCGATTTACTTTGCTACATCTGCTTTCATTCAAACACCTTAAAAATGCCAAAGCAAAAAATCTAGGTGCAGAATAAAAAACCAAACAAACAAAAAACCCCAAACAAAAAAACAACAAAGGAAAAGGAAAAGCCAAACGAAGAAGGAAAGGCAGAGGACCATGAGTGGAATGAATTGATGGGCAGTCAGGTGATGCACTGTTTCATCAATTAAAACCAGAAAGTGGATCCACAGACGGAGGATCCTTTCTTTTGTGACCTCAGTGGTTTGAAGGCTGGATTTACCCTCTGCTCTTTCAGCACATCTCTAATTTTTAACTTAATTTCTTTTTTTTTTTTGCTATTTTAGTGGGGTGTTGTAGGGCATTTTGGATTAACATTTCCACATATATACCAAGAATGCCCTTCTGGTAGAGGTTGAAGTCGTTGCTTGTGTGGGTCCAGGGCTGGCTAGTGCTTAGAACACGTTACTAGCCCATTTATAAAGCTAATTGTAAGAGCTGCCAAGTGTAGGCAAGGGTCGTTGAAAGATAGCTGAGTAGTGCAGCCCGAGATGGGAGCGAGTAAACTGCATCTGAGGATGAAACATTTTCATGGTAGATGTGTAGGATTACTCTGTGTCTTCCACCACAATCGGACCTGGAGTCGATTGCGTTTCGCTGATCGACTCCACATGCATCATGATTTTTATCAGCGACGATTAAAAATCTTGAAGTGCTTCAGGCACGTTTTTCTTACCAGAGTACTCGACAAGCTTGTTATTTGGGATATTTGCAGATGGTCAGTTTATCTCGTGTTTGGCAGGTGATATTTATCTTCTTCCTCAAAGTTTCTGAGTTCCTAAGGAGCCTTTCACTGCTGCTGTGATAGGATAAGTCATTTCTTAAACGATGCGCCTAATTTCTGCTTTAATTTACATCTTGTCTCCACTCTTTTTCCCCATGGCGTAGTATTTGTGAGCCGTCGGTCTGATAGTGTATTTGCCAGCTTATCTCAGAGTTCTTTCCTAACACTGGCTTTATTGTCTCTCTTGAAAAGGTAAGTAGGGTTCCCATCCTGCCTGTCTCCTCCTCGTTCCTGCCTTTCCCACCCCCCTGGTTCGGTCACCGAGAGGGACTCTTGCTGCAGTGCAGCTGAGCCTTGGGAGAGTTTGCCTCCGTCATAAACTGATAACCGATTGTTTGTTACGCTCAGGTACTGACAGCAGATTTTGTTGTGACTTTGTGCTTCGTTTTGACATCGCGTTATACGGTCAATTTGGCATTGAACCGGAGAAAACGAGCATACGAGGAAACGGATTCCTCAAACTGTTAATTTTATATCAAAGACATCTCTCCAGAAGGTTGCACGGGGAGGAGGGAGTTCTTCCTCCTCCTGCTTTACTCACCAAATTCCACATTTACTTTGGAAATCTTAAATCTAGTCAAATGAAAAGGGGTTTGTGCTGCAAAGCCCGAGGTTTGGTATCGGTCGTTCCTGTTGCACGTTGTAGTCGCTAATCCTTTTAATGAAGAGCTTTTAGCATTGAAGAGATTCTATTTATAGTAAAGCCATTAGAGCATAAAGCTCCTCATTGCTATTCTGCAGCGTGTAGCTGTAATGTTTGTCGGTGGAGAAAAGATATTTTTAGCTGCAGCATTGAAAACTGAGGCTGAAAGGTCAAGAATCCTCGCGGGGATATGTTCTGCTACATCAGTGCTATCACACAGCTGCTGTTTACTCTCTTATCGTTCCTCAGTAATAAGAAGATTTCTTTATTGTGACACTAAAGGTAGAAAGCATCAAAAGGATTTTGTGCATGAAATGAATACTCGGGGAAGGCTGATGTATCCAATCACATTAAACGTTCTGCTTCTCCTTAAGTGAATGATTTTATTTTCCCAGAGACTGTCTCAGTATGTATTCATCATTTCATTCTAGGAAAGTTTTGTGGCCTTTTTTTTTTTTTTTTCTATTAAAGAGGATAAGACTAAATGCAAGCAAAAAGGCAATCTGCTGAAATAGTGGAGAATCTGAAGCACACCCTGTTCCGCCTGACATCGACACCATTCATTTTCTGAGCAGCCTACTGAACGGAAGCCATAATATCATAGAGTTTGCCAAAGAAAAAAGAGCCTGGAGATGTCTGTTGGTAATTGGAGGAGCAGAATTGTGAGTGGTGGTGATTATATCTGCTGCAGGACAGCTCGCAGCACACTGGATAGGTACTCAGCAAGCACAAAAAGATCATGTGGTCCTATTGAAACAGAGCATGGTAGTTGATATGTAAAAGGAAGAGAGAAAGGAGGGGGGAAAAAAGGGATAATTATAGGAATACAAGGCTGCATATATTAGCTGAGTGTACAATGTGGAAGCTTCAGAGAGTTTTCTAATAACTTCATTAAAAAATCAGGGGGAAAAGAGATTAATTGCCATATTGAGAAAATTAGGGCTGTATGATGAAAGGAAAAGCAGAGAAGAAATGGCCTGTTGACAGATGGCTTATAAAAATGAAAAGATTTTGCAGAGGATGGGAGTCTAGAGTTTTGTGCTGCTTGGGAAGACACAGGCACTGTCATCATAGTTTAGTGATAATAAGCTGCTATATGGCCCTTTTTATTCACCAAACATTTAGGTAGCATAGGAAAAGTACGAGTAAAATAATACACTGATAGGTACACTTTGTCCTCGAGTTGTAATGAAATTAATTGTGCTTCTCTAAGAATGTCTTTGAGGTCTTGCTGCTGGTGGTTGTTCTTACCTCCTGATGCATGGAGTCCTTTATCACATACCTTTTAAATCAAGTTCCTTCGTAGCAGTGAATTATTTTAATTGTAGTCTTTCTGCCTACCTAAAATGTTTTTTAACACCCATCTTTTCCAGGCTTTCTCCACAGGCTGTGTCCATCTCTGTGGTTCTGACTGTTGTTCCATCTGCTAGAATTGGGCCAGGCAGCAGCACAGGGTAGCACACCTCACTAGGCAGCTCCTGTCCTCAGGAACCCGTACATAAATAAACCAGAAAACTGAAGGATTGCCAAAAAAAACCCCACTGGAAAAACTGAAGAGATCTCAATTCTGCAATAATTTCCTTTTGTAACTGAGTGACATATAAGTGAATGGACATTGGCTGAAAGGAATGGCAGAGAAAGGGTGGGTATGGCTTTATGGAAAGACAGGACGTTAATGACTTGTTCCTATCAATACCAACAGATGTTGCTTCGTCCCGTTACCTCTCATCTCTCACTCTGATGTGAAAGAAACACGTGTGTTTCTGACTCTGTCACTTCACGGCACAGTGACTCAATTCAGCTCACTAAAATGGCAGGGAAAACAAAAAGTACTTGTTTTTGTGTGTGTGAGAGGGTAGAAGGCTGAATCAGCCTGCCTTGTAACGGGGACAGGGAGGCTTGGGGCAAAGGAGGAGCTGGCTCATGAGCTGAGGAGCCAGGGGTGAGCAGAAGAGGAGGGCAGGAGGCAGCCCAGCTTCTCCCTTAATTTAGCTTCCCATCATATGAAACACAGCAGCAGGTCTGAGGAAGGCCATGAGGAGCAGGGGTGATAGGTGGTGAGAGAGGCTCAGTTATCCAGGAGGAAAGCTACGTCAACAGCCAGTCTTCATGTGGAAGAGGGTGTCCTAAAAAGGGGCCGTCAGAAGCTGTCCTGATGCTATTCAGCATCAGAGCAGGGCTTGGCCTGTCCCTGCTCCAGCTCTTGAAACCTCTGTTGGTATTTGCTCTTCATAGCTTTGGATCCTCTGTTGCCAGGATATTATTTTCTTTTATTCGCTTATTATCTTGGAATATGCATGAATTGGAAAAAGGAAGACTGTGCCTGGGGCTTAGTGCTGACCTGTGATGTTGTTCTTCATATGCAAGATCTGCACGTAGTATATGGGATAGAGGACTCTGTTCTGAGTTTCTGACTTCATTATGCATATATATAAACTGCTGATGAAAGAGAAGCTTCATGAACATCAGTGATGGATTGACTGTGTTGTGAGAATGGGAAATTCCTGGGATTTTGATGGTAGCACAAAGATTTCTTTCAAAAAAGAAAGAATTGAAGATGGTTATTGTTTCTTTTGGTACCTGCTAGACTGCATAATTGTTGTTGTTTTGTTGTGGGTGGTGGTTTCTTTTTTGTAGCTGCTTTTTTTATAGTTAGCTATTCACATACTACCTAATTGACTTTATTAGCCAAGTATTCTTGGGAGAAACAAAGAAATTTTTTGTGTTGTTTACCCTTGGTGGCTTTGATTAGGAAAAACAAAGGCAGCTCTCTGGGAGTGTGATGGGCTAACGCTTCCACTTGGTTGGTTTTCATTGTCATGAAGTTGAAGACTGGTAAATTTTGGTATCTATTGACATTCAACTTTACTGTAATTTTGCTCAGTTACTGAAAACACTTGGTTTTCATTAAATCCCCCCCTGGATCTTTCCCCTGTGCAGAGATAGGTTAACAATAACGGCGAAGTAGACGTGCTGGCCTTTATTGACATAGATTCAATGAACATGCAGCAACTGACAGTTGCCTTTTCCTGGCTTCGTATTTGCACTAAATACCTCGTTTCCATGAGAGAGTGGAAATGTCAAAGCTGTATCTGCAGTGAAGACAAAAATACTCGCCTGTAATTACTGTTCTCTGAAAACATCTAATGTGAGAGAGGTTTTGTCCATTCTCCGTTGTGCTGTAGCTGAGACGTGTGTATGCTTTCCTTGATTTGTTTCTTAAACAAGGGCAATTTTTTTTTCTTCTTACACTCATGTTTGGAGTTTTACTTTCTGATTGCCTCTGCTTTGAAACTTGGCTAATCCTATGAAATAGGGAAATGTGCCCTAGGTGTGACCTCATCTACCTGTGCTACCTTCTGTAGCCATGCCCCTGGCATGCTCCATGGCCCCAAAAATCCTTTCATTTACAATTCCTCATCACAAAATATATTTGGCCCTTGGTTAACTGTACAAAAGGATGAATGATTCCTGACACAGCTAAAGTTCTGGTTTAAGAGTCTTGGTTTAGATCTCCTCGCAGCAACTGAAATATCAGGAGTTGTTATTGGAGGAAGAGTGACTCGCTTTGAGAGATGCTTGGAGACCGGCGCAAAACATCGGAGAGTCTCAGAACTGCAACTGCACTTTTCTGGCTGGTACAGAGCAGTAGCTGGAGAGTCGAGTTCATCTACTTGAGCTAATCTGTCCCTTCAGTTCAGTGTATACACCAAGCCCTTGCTCTAGACCCAGCGCAAACGAACACAAAGCGCTGGGTCTCGGGGTTTTGCTCTCTCTGGAGCAGCAGTCGTTTGTCGGCAGCGACGTCGTGAATGCCTTTGCAAATAAAGCTTGAAGCAGTGGCTGGCATCCTGATTGTCCCATCCTTTCAGGAGCCTTGCCCATGCCAGTGCTGTACCTGTAATGCAAAGCTAGGGTGGCTTAGGATTCCAGCCCTCGTTGTCGAGGGGATGTGCTACGTGCAACGAGTGACTTGCTGCTGGTGTATGATAAGTGTAACTACTGACTTGGTTCACTGTCTTCTTAAAGCTCTCCTGAATCAAGTCTTAAGCCCTGTTTTTGCTGTGATTGCCTGCTTGTCGTTGGGTGCTGTTCAAGCTCTATATGAATTAACAGCTCTAAGGAGCCTTGTCTGACTGCAGCTCTTTCTAGATAACATTTCAGCGTTTGGCATCCGGTGCAATCCCTCTTAACAAATCTAGCTCAGGATACTTAAGGGTAAAAACACTTCTGGAAATTTTGCTGCCAATTAAATGGCCAGGTCTCAGTGTAAAATCTTCCTCTCTGAGATTCAAACTTGTGTGCTGTTCACATGCCAGAAATGCAGATAGTACGTGATAAAAGGTACTCTTACCATTGCCTGCCCTCAGACAGAATTTGTTTGCTGCATAAATACACCTACAAGCTTGTTCCATACAGAGGTCAAAGTAACTACATAGAATAATGTATTTGTTTTGTTAATGCACAAAACTTTTCTGTGTTATGTTCAACGTAAACACAGATAAATAAGCCAAGACATCATCCAGAAAATCCGTATTTCTGCCAAATTGCTTTACAGGAGGCCAAAAAAAGCTCCTTCCAAAACATTCCTTGGTGCTTCTGAGAGGAATACCTCAACCAGTGCATGCCACTTCCAAAATAATCCGTCTGTTCCTGGGGAAATCACTTTGCCTTTTCACCCAGTAACTCTGGGGCTAGGAACAGCACAATGAATAATCCAAACTGATGTTTCGAAACGTGGAAGGAGGATGTAGGTGTGATGTGGAGCAGCCAAAGCCTCTGAAGATGTCTAATTTGGACGTCATGCGTTGCATCTAAGAACAAAGTGGAATACCACCTAGAAACAGGAGTGTGTACACAGCCTCTTTGATAGCTCAAGTTTCTAACTAGTTCCCAGAAGAAAAGAGTGCAAAATTCCTCTTTCAGACTACGCATAGCTGAAGGAACATACCGTTGTCAGGCTCTGCAACTGCAGTGCTGAACGAGGCTCCAGTGGCATTTTAATAAAATAAATGAGCAAGTATGCTTAACTGCAGAAGCAAATCCTGTCTGCAGCATTCTGCCTGGTTCCTTCCCTGAAGTCCTCCTCCCAGCTCAGCTTGTGCCAGTACGCTCTCCAGCATCTCCATTTCTCTTGGCTTGTGTTGTCCTCCTGAGCTGACAGAGCTTCAGGCGCCCAAGTCTTCCCATTCGTGTTCTCTCTCAGGGTTAGTGGAATGATGTGGAAGAACTCTGCATTCCTTCTGGCTCCGGATTAGAAGTCCTGAAACAGTCAAATGGGTATTTTTCTCTAAGGGCAGGATGAACTTCTGACTTTTCTCTTCTGGCCGACATGTTTATAAGGCTGGGAGCTGACTTGGGAAGCTGATTTTGTAATTATTTAAATGAAAAAAATAAAAATCCCAAACCACAAGCCTTGGAGAGCCTGATACTGGAGAATGGTTTATCTCTAGGTGAAAAGTTGTAACTTCTAAATTGTCCAACTGCACTGCCAGGAGAAGACAGTTGTTTTCGCTGTGTTGCTTACCTCTTGTGAATTTATGACGCTGTTTTTCTGAGAACACTGCAATGTTTCTTATCAGCCAGCGAGTCATATCCCTGTGAGAAGTATAATATGCATATTACATATAGACAGACTGAGAAAAGATCATTACTTTGCCTCGGGCTACAAAATAAGACAGTAATATAGTGGGAAGCTCAGTCTCGCAGCCTCCCGGTTTAACCAATGAATGACTCATGATTCTGTCTCAGAATGCACCAGGACTGAGTGATGGTGAATAAAGCTCAGAAAATGATTGGTCAGGACAGTGTCTTCTAGTCAGGGTTTAATAACGTGTGACTTTCACATCAGTTTTGAAATTAGACGAACACTATGGGACTCTGTTTTGCTTCTGGCAATACCCCTGATTAATAAGCAAAGCAAATGTTTTTTTCTACACGGAATTACTTCCAGTGTCTTTATTTACACATCAGTGTGTCAGGGTAGTTCTTTTGGCTTGTAATTTGGCTCTTCAGCATCTTCATCTTTTTTTTTTTGTTAGTCCCTTTAGCTGCCACTGGCTTGGCAATGAGGTGGCGTTAGGCTTATGTCCTTCTGCGTGTGAAGACTTCCCAAAATCATGGCAATGTTTCCGTCCTTACCCTGGAAGTGCAAGAAACGACCTCTGGGAAGATACTTTTCTTTTTAATTGCAGATAGAGCATCCACAATTCTATTCTCTGTTTATTCCAAGCCCAGTTCAATGTCAAGGCTCAGAGGAACATCAGATGGGATGCCAAATTCCTGGTGTTCTCCTGATCTCTCAGCCCATCATTTTCCTTATTTCTCCTAAAGTGTGGTTTGAGGAGGATTTTTAATTGACCCGAGATGTGAGAGCTGCTCCAAGGGAGTATTTGCACATTCCTCTCTTTCTGGTTTTGCACTCCTGGGTTTTGGTGCTAGTGCTTGTATAGCTGCTGGGTAAGTCAAATTAAGGACTTGATCTCTCTGAAGATGGTTTTCTCCCCTTGCTGCCAAGTCTTCCTCCAAATTATTTCCTCAACTACTTCGTGTGCATTTACTGCCTAATTTGTTCCAGCTTTGCCTCTTCCCAGACAAACCAATCCGACAGAAAACAGACCCAGGGAGAAACGCGGATAGTTTTCTGTAGCCTTAGCGATTTGAATGGTAGGAAGACTGCTTTGATTGCTCTGAGAATTGCAGACTCAGATCCTCTGTTCCCAAAAAGGGAGAGGAAATAGTTTGCTAAGGAAGCGGAATCTCTTTTGTCTCTCTCCCAAGCCTTTATGGAATCCTCATTAAAATTTGTGTCCTATGACCGATGCCCTTCTCTCTGGGCTTCAGCGTAACAACCTCCAGACCTTTCACTGCTGGAGTACTTTATAATCCATGCATATGAAACCCCATTGCAGAATGCCCTTTGATGCATACACCTCTTCAGGTAGATACTTTAAAACCCAAAACTCTTTATGAATCGACTGCTCAATTCTAAGCAGAATTTGCCAATTATCTGACGAGGTTTCCTTTTACTCCAGAGTTACGTGAATAAATGTGAGAAGGCAAAACAGAGTGATCATCAGTGAAAATAAATAATGACTTCATAACCACAAATTTAACTTAGAAAGTGGTATTAATTATTCACAGTGGGTGATTTATCTTAAAACTACTGTTCGATTGGCAGCTGAAATAAAGGCAGATGTTTCTGCTTTGTCCCAAAAGGCTGGAAATACACAACTGGAGTAAAATTGGATAGCCACGTAATGATCTGGGATGGTGTGGGGGGGTCTGTATAGTTCTGATTGGGATCTGAAGTTTGTTTTGAGTGGCACATGGAAACACTTTTTTCAGTATTTGTACTTCTATGTGACTACAAGACAACATTTTTCATTTAGCACTCTTGCTGCGTATTGTGGAACAAATATTGACAGGAATAAAGACAAACAAAAAACGCCACGCGTTAAAATGTTAATAGGTATTTTTCAGTTGTGAAATCACATCTTGTTTTGCCTTCCACGTTTATTGTAAATTTAATTTATTGTGATACTTTGTGTGGGTTGGTTTTGGTTTTGTTGAAAGGACTATTGTGAGTAAATGAAGTTTCAAAGCAGTTGGAAACCACTAAAGAGCACAGTATGGGATCAATCCAGTGGAGCCGGACTGGACCTGTGCCATAGTCTGGTCCAGACCCCACTCAGATCAGAGCAAATCTCAATATTAAAAAGAAATGCCAAATCAGGTGAGGGGTGTGAGGGTATTGTCTTTGTTTTGCAGCTTCCCAAGGTCAGCCTGTCATTCAGAGCCAGGCTTGACCGTGTGTTTCCACCCCAACTCCGTCTCCTACTTAACTTGCTTGTAAATACCTGCAAAAGCCTCTTACGTGCACTGTAATTTTTCTTCAGTAATTACATTGTTTATATTTAGAATATAAGGTGTGATGAAGGACATAGGGTTATGATGAGGAAAGGGAAAACAAGCTGTGAAAGTTAAATAGCTTTGCTAGAATGGGAGCCCTGAATCTGTTGCCTTAGTTAAAGTGTTAGCAAGGTGCAAGGTTCACGCAGAGAACCTTGGGTAGATAAGTTTTTTTCTCCTCGTGCCATCTTGCCTTAAAATTTTAATTACATGTTCTTTTAACTAGTGGTTGAGCAGCATTTCATCTGGTTAAAATACATGGCATCATCTTTGTTTGAAATCTGGTGTGGTAACGTGGTGTTTATTTCTGAGAAACCAAACCCAAATCCAGTTGGATGTGTTGTGTCGGAGCTTCTCCTCCTCGTCGGCACATGGAAGCAATCTGGATTTACTTGCACACTTTGGGAAAAGTTGCAGCATTTACAGTTGCACGTTTGTATTTTTTCTTCTTGTCCCTGAATTTTGGGATGTGTGCTGTTACAAATCGAGTTTATTAATATATATAAATAAAAGATGCGGTGCAACGGAAGGGAGGCAGCAACAGCCTGCCTAGCTCTGCTTTCTCACCTCGGAACGTCGTCTTGTACTGATGAGGTACAGAATTGCCTCAGGCACGTAAGGATGTGCAGGCAGCTATAAAAAAGTGATGCTGCTTGCCTACCTCCAGTACCGTGTTTGCATGGCCAGGGCAGATCCAGGTTTGGAGTATGGTTTTCTTGGCCTTGGAACAGGCTGCCCAGGGAGGGGGTGGAATCGCCATCCCTGGAGGGGCTCACAAAACATCTGGATGTGGCACTGCAGGACATGGTTTAGTGGTCCTGAGAATATTTAGTAGATGGTTGGACTTGATGATTTTCAAGGTAATTTCCAACCTTAATGATTATATAATTCAGGCTGTTTAGCCTGGAGAAGAGAAGCCTGAGAGGGGATCTGCTGAATGGTTACAGCTATCTGCAGGGTGGGGGTCAAGGAGAAGGGGCCAGGGGGGTTGGGCTCGATGCACTCCAGAGCTCCCTTCCAACCCCTACCATTCTGTAATTTGTCATTATTCTGTAAAGTTCTATAGCTATTATGCTACACTCAAGCTTTCCTGTTTGAACTCCTAGGCTTCCTAGTTTTTATCTGAGCTATGACAAAATGTAGTAGCTTTTAATGTATTTGAACTCATATTTTGCCTGGGTGCCCTGAAAATGTTTCCTATCAACATCTCCCATCTTGGAGATTTTGAAGATTTTTCTCTTAACATTTTCTGTGAAGAAGTGGTTCTTGTCTGGAAGCTTGTTGCCAGGCTAACTTCAATATGCTATTATTATTTAGTGCTTTTTTTTTCCCCCACTAAAGAACACCAGAACTTCTAAAAACTTAATTTTGTGAGAGTGGTTGACCTTTTGTGGTATCGAAAACCCACACATTTTCTTTGGGAAGATGGTTGTGTTTTATCTGTAGGACATCAGTCTGGAAAGACTGAGAGAACTGCTTGAAAAGAACTTCAGCTACTTCTGTGTACTGACACCTAAAATAAAATTGGTAGTAATTATTGATGCTGCTTTGCATGGCTTAATAATAGAACCTATGCCAGAGCATCCAGATTGCATGTATCGCTTCAAGAGAGAAAACACAGCTGGAACTTTGACAGCCTTAGGCCTTGTCAAAACTGGTGATTTTTAAAATATTAAGTTTTCTTTTGAAGACATCAGTTAATCTGGTTCAGAAGACATCAGTTAATCTGCTTCAGCTATAGCAGTATTTGGATCGCTGATGTGAACACGCTGCTGGCTGCTACTCTCACCCAACATACACTCAACCTGTTAGCTCGACTCAAGTGCATGAAGTGGTAGGAAGAGGCCTTTTAGCTCCCAAGTATATGCATCCTTCTTTGCTTTTCTACAAGAACAACTTTGGAATTTTTTATGCCCACCACGTTCAGGAGCATCCTTCCTTTGTGTACGTCAGGTGAAAACGAAGCATGAGGCTAACGGGTGTTTGATCTCCTTGGAAAAATAGGATTTTCCAAGAGAATTTAATTTGGTATTTGGAAGGCTTAGTGGTCTTTGTTCCCTTACCCGAATATCTTGGTATTCATTCCAGAAGGTTCTTTTTCTTTTTTTTTTGTCTCAGCTTTCCTATTTTTCTATAAAATGTATTTGTTGCTGTTCCTATTTCTAGACCCAGTTTTATGTGCTTGGATTTATAGTAATTCTGTTGCACGTGTGTTTATGTAGAAGTCCATAAAGAAATCACTGAGGCAGTTTGCAAGTCTCTTTGATTTACATGATCAGTTTTGTGCTTGTACAAAAAGATGCAGAATTTGGAGGAGAAAAAAAAAAAAAAAAGCTTCTAGAAAAGATTGTGGAATCCTGGATACAGAAACTTGCTAATTTAGTCTTTGAAGACACGAGTGGTATTTTCACCCTGCATCCACTTGCTGAATATTCCGTAAATAGACTTTATTCAGCTCTCTCTGGGAGAGATGTGGCTGCAATTTATGGAAACCTCATCGTGCTCCGTGAAAAAACTGAATGCTGCCGCTTTAACTGAAGTGCACATAAATGTTGCAATGTTATGAGGAGTGTAAAAGTATACTTTATTTTTTTTCCTTTCTAGCAGGTGATAGGATTTTATTGCTTGAAGATGATTCTTGCAGAGTTCAAAGAGAAAAAACATCATCTCAATGAATTTGTGAAAGAATTTGATGCCGGCTAGTAAAAATGCTTTCAAAATGATCTGACAGCTTGATTCACAAGGTGTTGTTTCAGTAGGCTGTATGCTTTTTTTTGCTTCTCTGAGCTGTATACTCTCATGTTGCAATCAAGTCCTCCAGTCTTGATTGTCCCGTCAAGAAACGATGTTCAGAGAGAAACTTCTGCTGATACCCAGTTCTGGAGAGCCGCAGACCTTGGAGCTTCCAGGCATTAATGGTGGTAAAATAATGGATCAGTAGAAAAGAACTTTGCTTTGTAGGCTTTGGGGTTTTTTTTCCTGAGGATGGAAGATGTTAGTCACAACAAATTATCTTCTTTATGTCCTTTTGGTGGCCCTACAGTGCCCTTGGCAGAGTGTTTGATGGATTAGCAAGGGAGTGGTTCTAGTGCACAGGTTAGGGACAACTCATTCTTCCTAACTATGATTATGGTGCAGTTATTTACCATTTCCCCCAGAAAATAGCAGGGTTAATATAGTTATATTAAAGCTATATATTAAAAAAAAAAAAGCCCCACCAACATAAAACCCCAACAACATAAAAGGGATTCAGTGGCATTTTAACTTCCTTGTTTAGAGTTTGCGAAGCATCCCCGGCTCTCGGGTGAGGCCCATGGGTTCCCTCAGGACCTTCTGAGACACGGTGGACACCAAGGATTCTGAGTTGACTTTAAGGAGGCACTAACTCTCTTAGCTCAGATCTTGTGGTTTTAAGTGTTAAGTGTCCCAGCGTCAAGTAGATGTGAGAGTACAGATGGGATGCAGAGAGTATAGCCGAATAATGCTTTAAATAAAAGAACCTACAACTATTTTTCCTCATTCCTACGACCTGACTCCCACCTCTGCTTCTTGGAAAGGTGAAAACAGCATATATACTTACTGCAAAGAAAGCATGTTGGTGTTGGATTGTGGCTTTTCACCAAACAGACCAAGCAAGACTATCAGGAAGAAAGCCCTAAAGAAATACTGAAATTAATGAAAGTTTTGAAGGAAGAACATTTTTTCCTGACTTTTTTTTTTTTTTTTAATTGTAGAAAGTAATTAAGTATCATGAATATTTTGGTTACTCTGCAATAAGCAAATCCTGAAGGGATGAAAAATACTCTCTCACTAGCTCTTTTGCAAACCTATAAAATTCATAAGGTGTTTGATTAAAACTTCTGCATTGCTTACTTAAGCTTTGCACTGAATTCTACAAACATTTCCTAAAGAGGAGTTGATAAATCCTAGAAGGTGCAGTTGCCATCTGTCCAAATCTGACGTGTGCACCATTGAGAATTAAAAAAAAATGTTCAAAACTCAATAGGAAATTAGAAATACTGCAAAGAAAGAAAAATATTCTTGTATTACTGAGACCTTGGGCAGTGCTGGGACTTGATATTTTAGCTTAGAATTGCTTTCTGTAAGTGAAATTTCAAATATTCTTAAGCGTGTGGCAAAGAACGAATGGGAAAACAATGCAGAAAACAGGGCAGAAATATGGAATGCGAGTTCCAAACTGGCAACAGATCATTGAAGGGATTTCTACTTGATTGATTTTAATATTTTTAAAATAGCACAGTTGAGATAAGTTTACTTTCTTTTCCTGAAAGCCTTTACTAGGCTCACAGTGAAATAAATTTCTTCCCTAATTGTAAATCTGTGGGTGAACAAACTAATGTGATCCTTCAGTACAAACACAAATAGTAAGCAAATTAGCTTATAAATTCCTCTGCTGAATACATGAATTGCATAATAATTAGAGGTTATAATCAAGTCTTAAATAAAATGAGCTTACATAAATAATACATGTAGTGCAAATGCTGTTAATACAATGTTTTCCAGTAACCTGTTTCTTGAATGATCGCCTCTAGGTCACCTGAAGGAGCCTTCTTACCTCTTTCTTTACTGAATTTTATTCTATACCCTAGTGATTTTCCAACTCAGAAACAGAAAAGAGCCATAATGACATTATTGCTCTGGGTTTTGTTGCTGAAATTTTCCCAAAGCCCTTGAGCAAAGTGAAACTGAACCAAAATTGGTGGCATTCATCAGCCCCAGTGAACAAGCAGGGTCTCTCTTCCCATCAGAAAGAACTTTAATGTTCGTTACAGTCCATAATTAAGTACCCACTTTTTCCTCATCTCCCTCTCTCCATTACCCTGAGGTGTGAATTTTTGCTGTTCTCTTCAGTGACAAAGGCTGTTAGGAACATCAGCTACTCTAAGTATCGTCTTAATCTCAAAATTCAGTTCCAAAAGCTTCGATAAGAAGAAACGCTGAACAGAAAAAAAAAAAAAAGGGAAAGTTGCATGGAAATCAATGAATGCTGTTTGAGTTGGAGGGAAAAGAAAAAGCAGTTGGAGGTTTGCGTGTGTTCCGATGTCTGAAATCTTACATGATGGCAGAAGAAAATCACAAATGGTCATTCTTCTTTAAGAAGAGGGTAAGTCGTAGGAAGAAAGTTAATTTATAGGTTTAAGATCCCTGATAAAGTGACAAATACAATAAAAATCAGTCTTTCAATTCAGACTAGATTTAGGAAGTAGATAGTAAAAGATACAAACTTGAAACAAACTTCTAGATGTTTCTGAAAGCCTTCGTAGTTAATTCTGATCATTTAACAATTTCATTCTATATTTTTATTATAATAAAATAATCAC
Source organism: Todiramphus chloris collaris (assembly GCA_025345505.1). NCBI lineage: Eukaryota > Metazoa > Chordata > Aves > Coraciiformes > Alcedinidae > Todiramphus > Todiramphus chloris. Next base: position 2,193,436 of record JANVCC010000125.1, on the reverse strand, counting down.
ATTTGATACAATGAAGTGTGATGGAAATGCAGCAATGAGTTTTGGATTCCCAAATGCTAGTGTGCTTGTGGCCTGAAAGCTACTCCAGCGTGGGAAAGGAAAGGGAAAGGGAAGATGGAAAGAAGTAAAGAAAGAAGGAAAAAAAAAAAAAAAAAAAAAAAAAAAGAAAAGGCTATTTTCTTTCCCTGGTCAAAGGGAAATTTTCCTCTAATATAATTGAATGCACGGTACTCCTTTGGAGCCAAAGCATGACCAACAGCAGAAACAATGAGGTCTTCAAATCCAAAAGAGTTACGATGCAGATTTGTCAAAAGATTTCTTTCTACCCAAGAGGAGCACAGTGGTTGCTTATTTCAGGAGAAATGTAAGAATCTGCAGAAACTGGTAATGTTTGCCAGCCATTTGATCATTGGGCAGAGAAATGTCCAAGTCCTTCTTAGGCTTACAAGGAGGCTTCTTAACTACACGTATCAAATCTAAATAAAATCCTGCCGCAAGAGCAACTGCCAGTTCCAAATGGTAATTTTTATTTTAAGGTATTCAGAGTGAGGCTTTAGCTACAATCTTCACTTTTGGTTTGATTCTGTGATATGCAGAAGCTTAAAGAGAAGTTTGTGCCTGGTAAAATGTACATGTTTTCATGAATGTAACCTTTCAGGTGGGTTTGAACTTAGTGTGATGCCGGCAGAATACCCTACGTGCCACATCTCATCTGTTCTGGAACTTAGTGATGCACTTTTTCCCTTCCCTCCTCTCTTTCTTTCCTCCTCTCTTTCTTTCCTCCTCTCTTTCTTTCCTCCTCTCTCTCTCTCTTTCCTCCTCTCCCTCTCTCTTTCCTCCTCTCCCTCTCTC
>JANVCC010000125.1:2172909-2192574 GCA_025345505.1 Todiramphus chloris collaris | reverse complement strand
TTCCCTTTCCCTTTCCCTTTCCCTTTCCCTTTCCCTTTCCCTTTCCCACTTTGGAGCAGCTTTCAGGTGCACGGGATCAGCACACAGCAGATAGGAGAAGCAATCTGGGAAGCCACATCACCTGGAAAGCAAGCAGTGCTCTGATTCTAGTTCAGAAATGTCAGGTTACTCTGAACCTTAGCTGCTGTGGCATTTGCGTGTTGATGAAATTCTGGAGACCTTGTTTTCAATGTCAATGCTCTTCCCTTCCGGGCCACTTTCAGTTGTGCCTCGCAGTTCCGTGAGTTAGAAAGCATCAGTAAGAGAAGAACGGAAGTTTATTAGGAGTGTGGCCACATTTTGGAACAGTATGGAAGATGATACGCATCGGGATGATTAATTTCCTTTGAATGTCACTGGCTGTTTATTCCCACTTGGCAGAGCGGCTGCCCGTGATGGCTGGTGCAAGCGTGGCTGAAAACAGCGATCAAATTGATCAGCAAGCATTTAATCCCAGGGAGATAGGTTTTTGGTTTGTTTTTGGTTTTTTTTTTAAACCATTTTTTCCCCCACTAGTAACAGCTATCAGTATTTTAACAACTCTTCTCTTTAAATGAGATGCTACGCGTGGTTTTGTTCATCGAGCGTTTTAAAAGGTAATTTTGCAGTGCCTTTTTTTGCAAGATGAAAACACGTGGTGTTGAATGGAAGAATGGAAGGGAAAAACAGCGGTTAGAGTTTGAAACTAGGCTCTTGCTTGAAACTAGGCTCTTGCAGCCCAGAAGCCAGTTGTGTCCTGGGCTGCATTGAAAGTTGTGGTCCAGGGAGGTGACTCCACTGCTGTGGTGAGACCCCCCCTGGAGGATGCACTGAGCTTTGGAGGATGATACGGATGCGTTGGAGCAGTTCCAGAGAAGGGCCACAGAAATGGTTGGAGGGCTACAACACTTCTCTGAAGACAGGCTGAGAAAGTTGAGGTGGTTCAGCCTGGAGGAGAAAAGGCTCCGGGGAGACCTCCTCAAGGCTCTTCAGTACTTAGAGACTTTTTACCAAGGCCTGTAGCGACAGGACAAGGGGCAACAGTTGAAGAGATAGATTTAGATTGGGCGTGAGGAAGGAATTTGTTACTGTGAAGGTGTGAGACACTGAAATATGTTACCTGGAGAAGCTGCAGGTGCTTTGTCATTGGAAGTGTTGAAGGACAGGTTGAATGGGGCTTTGAGCATCCTGATCTGAGCAGTGGTGTCCCTGCTTAGAGGAACGGGGCGGGGGTTGGACTAGGTGACCTTTCAAGGTCCCTTCCAACCTAAATCATTCTGTGATCCTATGAATTTAGAAAAGGAATTTGAGTAGTAAAAGACAAGATTTACTTTTTTCTTAATTTCTTTTCTGCATTTTTATTTTTTTAAGGCAAGGCTTCTCTAAGCACGTGCTTAATTATAATGCAATTCTAATTACGACTTAGTATTTTGATCATTTTCTAAACAGTTTTATTCTTCACTGCCTGGGGTTGTCCATGCCACTTCGGTATCGTTGAGCCTTGTTCTAGGAGAGGAGGTGAACTGCATTTTCCCCTGCTCACTATGTTCTTTATTTTTAACTTTCTTCCAGCTCTGGCTGAATGAGTGGGCACAGGCATTTGTTGCAGCTCATTGTGTGGGTACACAGAAGCAAGATATGTAAAACTCAATTCAGCAAAGCTTTCTCAAGGAAACCAGGTTTTTAAACAATTATTAAAGCAAAGTGATACGTAACAGCAAGCCAAAGTTCCCCTGGCCTCTTTTGTTGTTGTTGTTAACATCCTTCCCACTCAGTACTTTGTTTTTTCTGTAGTTGCTGCCCTACATAAGAAAGCAAACCAAATAAGACCATTTTCCCTCTAATTATTCAGAGTAGACCCAATTAACATGTATTTTACTATTCAGTTATTTAGTATTCAGCTGCTTACCCACTTTGGGCATCAAGTGTACATTGCAGAGATTAGTGTAAGTCATACTACTGAAAGTATATTAAAGGCATACATGTTTAATTACAAAATGCTTCATGAAGGACTGTCTTACCTGATAATTAAAGCTTCGGCTCTCTAAACACTTGGGCAGCGAGTAATTTTACACCTAGAAGCATTGTTGTTGAACCCTGTGGGTTGCTCACACGATACTCATACGTCCCTTCCAGGTTTGGGTCATTGCCCTGCTTTAGTCTGTGCACAGACCTGGGGGCCTGAAGCATTTCTCTGAGCTCTGCTACCACCTTCCTTGGTATAAATTCTTGTGGTTTTGTTCCTGCCTTCATAAATTTCCAGTTTTTGGTTGGTTTGGGTTTCCCCCCCCCCCCAAACATTGTGTAGCCCTTTTGACTGCTGACTGCCTACTAAGAAGTAAAACTGCCTTTTGTTTCTGGTCTGGGAGGAATGCAGTGGAGGTCTTTCCAGCAAAGGTGAACTCACCTTGAGAAAGAGGTTTTAAATGGTGCAGCAGTTGTCATGGTAAGAATTAACTTAATAATTGTACAGCATCAGAGAGTCTTTATGTTGTGCAGTGCCTCGCTGGGCCTCCTGAATAAACTAAGGGTATATAGACCTCAAGTCTTTTTTTGGGGGTTCTTCTGATAGTTGTAAGGGAAAATTCTGGCACTGTGTTTCAGAAACTTCCAAATTCTGCTCCAGGAAATCAGGAGCACGGCAAGAAAGTCCTTATCTGCCAGCTCCTCGTTCTGTGCCTTATCCTGCCAGACCAGCTCTTCTCTCATTTTATTGGAAAAAAATTGCCTTTTGCCCTTATATTTGTTGCAGGAAAATTGACCTTTAGGAAGTCTCCCACTGCTTCCCCAATTTATAAATCATTATTTGGCAGTGTAGTTCTGTCCACCCTGGGCGTAAATGGGCGATAGATCTATAGAGACAAATCCCAAAGGAGACCTGTAATAAAATGAGCTTTGAAACCAGAAGCAGTTGCACACTGGAGCTAATTCTTCTTTGTTAGGGTTGCTCGTTCAGGTATCTTACCCTGGTGCCCCGTGACTTGCGTTATCTTGGGCTTTTTTTGTTAGCTGGATGCTGCCTGGAACTCTGCGGCAAAACCATCAGAAGAGGCATTACTTTAAGCTGTTTATTTTATTGTTTCTGTCTACCAAATTCTTTTATGAAGTATTGGGACAGCCAGGCACTGTTGCTTTCTCTGTCCAGCATAAAAATAATTTCTATGTCTACATTTTTGACTGTTCTTCCTCTCATAGGAAGTGAGGTGACAGAATAGTAGTTGCAAGCAGAAATGTGCTTCCTATCAAGCAGTTCTTCCTGAAATATGTTCGAAGGCACACATGGCTGACTGCTTGAGCACAGGGTGGCAAGGGCACAAAGGGGTACTGCCCTACCAGACTTGGTGCTGCCCACGGGAGTGAAACAGCAGGTAACTGTGTCCAGACAGTAGCCTTTAGCTCACCCTTGCCTCCTTTGCCTGTTTTCAGCTTTGATTTTTGCCATTTGTCTGTCTTACAGAATTTAATACAATTATCAAATGAAGTTCAAGCTAGTGGTTTAGTCCAGGGCTTAAATCTAGGCGCCTGCCTAACTTGACTAAACTGGGGACAACAACATCACCTTCTGGGACCTCTGAGTAAACCTTTCCTGTGGGATTGCTGTACATAAAAATCCAAACTCTGCGCACCTGAACTCCAAGAAATCATCACCATTAAGGGAATAAATGATCATTTTCAGGATTAGACTGGAAGGTGCATGGTTAGTTAACAAGATGCGTGTGCTGTTCTGTGTTAGAAACTTAAAATGATGTTACGTGGAATAGGCATCGGTAGAAGTAACAACAATGGTCCTGTGAAGTCAAGGGATAGATGATGTGAGTTCTTTATTATGAGTGGAACACTGGAACAGGTTGCCCAGGGAAGTGGTGGAGGACCCATCCCTGGAGATGTTCAGGGTCTGGCTTGATGAGGCTCTGCGTAGCCTGATCTAGTTGAGGATGTCCCTGCTTGCTGCAGGAGGGTTGAACTAGATGACCTTTGGAGGTGATTTCCAACCTGGGGCATTCTGTGATGATGAGTACAGGAGCTGGTTCAGTCTCTTCCTGTTTAGTATGTGCTGGTTTTAAGAGTCATCAAGCAAAGTCCTTGTCCTGGTTCCCAAAGCAAATAACAAAATATTCTTGCTCATAAAACATAAATGAATTATAAAGGTATTTTTGTCCTCATCCCTGTGAATGTTCCATTATATTTTGCGTTCATCTATTTTTTATTATTCTTACCTTAAATTTGTCTCTATTCATGCTCCTGGAAAACGTATGCTCATTCAAAGGGAAAAAGGTAAATAAAGAGAAAAAATGATGGCAATAGAAATGGGTGAGAAACAGCTTAATAATGGAGATCGTTGTTATTCATTGAACTCAGACCACCAATTTCTTTTACCAAGGATTTTGGTAGCGAGGGGAATGGATAATTCTGAAGTTGAGCAAAGTTGCTGGGAGGCTCTGATGTAAATAGAGGTGACCCTCAGTTGTCAGGAAAGGACAAGACAAAGAAATGATTTTTTTTTTTCATTAAGAAGCAGTCGAGTTCTTCACATTTCAAAAAACCAAACCAAATAGCCAGTGAAGGCTCAGAGGACTCTTACTGTATTGCTCCAACTGTGCAGACCTGTTGCAAATTGTCATTTTGGTGAAGAGATGGCTTAGGCAAAACAAGATTCTCTTCCAAAACAACAGAGAAGGCAGAGAAGAGAGCATCATTTCAGCCTGGTTTCTGAAGAATGAATTTGTAGCAGTGTTTTTAATTGTGCTGAATTTCAAGTGACAAGTCTTTTACAGTCTAACAGTGCTGGCTTTCCCTGCTGATAGAGTTTTTCTGGGGAAACTCTGCAGATTTTTCAGGTCATTTGGCAATCCTGGCTCCTGAAAGAAGAACACACTTGTCTGCTCTACAGGATTGAAAGTCCTTAGTTACCCTGGGTCACTTGGCTTGTGTAGACAAAGCAGAGGTTCAATGTGATCTTCTATTATCTTTAAATATGATGGTCTATTGCATGAAGTTGAGTAGTTGGTAATGTACCTGCGTAGTCTCCGTTGGAATAATCTTAGTGCTTCACTGAGCAGCGACTGGAAGTTGTCATTTATTCATAGGATGAGAGGACACGTGATCTGTGGGGTTTACTTTTTACAAGTGTTTTTTAGCATCGTGAATTCTCTCCTTGGGGGAGGACAGAAAATGGTGAATTGAGAGTATGTCATGAGGTGGAAAACCAGTTTGGAGCAGGAAATAGGAATTATCATGAGATGCTGTAGATGGGGATTCATGGTCCCTTGACTCAGTGGCTTCTCATACGTTGACAGAAGCATCACTTGGGACAGAAATGATTAATAGAAAACTCGATGAGGTTTCTTGTCCAGTTCAAGCAGAGTATTGGCAAATACGGCCTCGCTCCAAAGCTCTGCTTTCAGGAAAAATGGTCTTTTTCTTGTAGACTGCTGTTGTAATGAACAGCTGTAGGATTTTCTTTTAAGATTTCTTTAAAAAATGTCCAAATTGCATTCGTTTAGTGAAATAACCCATCTGAGTGAATTTATTTTGAGCTATTTCTCATAGTTCAGGGCAATATTAATCTAAATAAACGGGGTTTTGTCACGATGACATGACGAATGAAATGCAAATTACATCTTTAAAAAAAAAATTAATTAAAGCAGGGAGCGATGTAATTGCAGTAAAGCACATTGATAATAAATACTTTTAGAAGAAGCCCCAAATGAATATACAAGATGTATCATTGATAACTAACAGAAGGTACCTAGTTAGTGCTAATTTCAGCACAGGAGGGGAGAGCTGGCTAAAAGCCAGCAGAGTTTCAAGTCTCCCGTACTGCGTCTCATTCTCCTGTTATAAAGTGGAAGCCTCAACATGAATTTTTTTATGATGTTGATTTTTTGAAGTGACAGAGGAAATATTTTTTGCTTTTACTTTTAAAAAATACTAATTGTTTTATGGATTTTCTTCTTCCTTTGAGCCCTGAGTGAAAGACTAAAACTGGGCACAAAAATTGCTATGAGCTATAACCCGGACTTCGAGTGTCTCAAATCTGGACCAACTCCTGTTAATATCTCCTGCTTCGGTTTCAGACACTTCAGAAAGCAAAACAAAAAGCCCATCACAGCTTTTATTTGCATTGGTGTGATGCTGTCTTCGCTTTATCTTGCAGTACGCCGGAGTGCTCTGCAGAGATGAAGCTGAGATGCATCCCCTGGCCCCACGCTGTCACATCACGTGGGGGTGAAACTGTGCTGTGCACATTTTGGGGAAAGAAATGCAGAAGCAGAGTGGAGGGAAGCTGTAGCTGTAGGAAGCCTTCCCATCTTGTGAAGAGCAGACCTCTGAACTATTAGATGTAGCCATCGTGAGCCAAATTAAAAATTATATTTAAAGCGTGGCATCGAAAGTATTTTTTTTATTAAAATGCAGTTAACATGTGAAAAAATACAGGATGTATTTTACAGGATTTCTGTAGGCACACATGTCAGCCAACTTCCTTTCCCTCTCAAGTTCATGACTTGCCGTTACTCACCCAGATTGACTCTTCGAGCAGGAATCTGAGAGATAGTTCATACTTTCTCCTTAATTGGGCATGAAGAAAAAGGGAGGACAGAAAAGATATGGGGATGCATTTTTCCCTGCCTATAGCTTCCCAGAAGCTTGCTAAAACTCTCCCTGAATGTTTTCCCTCTCCTGCCTACTTTAGAGACTAACCCTGTATCTTCATTATGTACATCTTTGTCATTCGTTCAGAACCATCACAGGCCTGACAAAAAAAGGAAGCATGGCTTGGTATTGAGTTTGATGAGCTTAAATTGAAAAAAAGATAAAAAGAACAACAAAAAAAAAATAGAGATTGAGCTAAGAGTTATTTTTAACGCTTTATCAACCAGATTTGACCAAAGACAAGAGGTGACATTTTGGAGATGCAGGGAGATTGATTTCTCTTTTTCTTGGTAGGCAGAGATGGAGGAGGATACTTTAAAGCAAATCTTGTCTTTCTAGCAGCATAAAAAGCTTTGGATGTAGTAGACAGAAGATAGCTGCTTGCTTCTTGCCTATAGCTTGGCTTTCCTCTGCAGTTCAGCATTCAGTTTTCCAGAAGCCATTCAGAACCTTATGCTTTGAAGACCTCTTCTTTCTTTGTCAAATTTGTTGACGTAATAAAAGGTACTTAAGAACAGAACTACAAAAAAGGGACAAATGAATTTGGAGACCATGCATTTGAATAAACCTTGTTTTGTTATGAAGCCTGATACACATGAGCAAATCTGAGCCAGATACATGGTGGTTTTTACCTTTCTTTTTTCTGTCATCAAACTCAAACTTAGCTGGGTTGTCTCCCTGTTTTCCCCCAGCCAATCAATTATCAGAAACATTAATTTTTTATAAATGTCAAACTGCAATAAAATAGCTTTGTGTCATTTGTTTTTCCCCTGGAACTAATTTTTGTAGCACAAGCAGAAGTACTAAAGTGGAGGATTTTTTGGATCTCAGTGAGATTTGTTACAGTAGGATAATAACCGTATGCTTTTTAACAGATGGGACATCATTTATTTTCTTGGGGCCTGCTTTCTTTCATCACAAAACATTTAATGAAAAATGTCCCATCTTGATGAGCTAGCACCATCATGTATGGGAATCACATCACTATCACAGGTCGTCCTAAGCAGGCATCAAGGGATACAATTTCTCTTTCTTACTAGTCCAAGGATTGTTGTCATGGTTTTAATGGTCTTGCAGTATGTTAATCTGTTGATTATTTTATTTTGCTGTAATTTTGAAGGAAAACGAAGCTGGTGAAGGGCCTGGAGAACATGTCTTATGAGGAGCAGCTGAGGGAGCTGGGGTTGGTTAGCCTGGAGAAGAGAAGGCTGAGAGGAGATCTTACTGCTCTCTGCCTGAAGGGAGGTTGTAGTGAAGTGGGTGTTGGTGTCTTCTCCTGAGTAAGTAGTGATAGGACAGGAGGAAATGGGCTGAAGTTGCACCAGGGGAGGTTCAGGTTGGACATGAGGAACAATTTCTTTGCTGAGAGAGTGGTGAGGCCTTGGAACAGGCTGCCCAGGGAGGGGGTGGAATCACCATCCCTGCAGGGGTTTAAAAACCATCTGGATGTGGCACTGCAGGACATGGCTTAGTGGTCCTGAGGATGTTTAGTAGACGGTTGGACTTGATGATCTTGAAGATCATTTCCAACCTTAATGATTCTATGATATCTCCTTAAAACTCTGATGTAAATTTTGCTCTAAAGTGAATGTAGAGCTGCACTCAAGATTTTTCCTCTATGAGGTAATCCCAGTTTTTAACTAGGATATGGCTGCCTGTTTGCTGCACTCCTGCTTCTCCTCCTCTTCGATTTTCTGTTTCAAAAAAACCAGCTAGAAGACATTTGGTACTTTTTGTGAAGAATCTGATTAATGCATGGCATGAAAACATAAATAATATTTCAGGAATACTTAGCAGCTGTCCTGCTGCGTATTTGCTTTCCGATAAGGCAGCTGTATTTTGCTATAGTTTGTTTAGAAACTATAAACCTCTATCTTTCTATATAGTGCTTTGTTTAGGTATGGTGCATTGTTTTAGTTCTTCATGACAGGTATATCAGCTTGAGTTTTTATGAGGTTTTTTTATAACTGGAAAAGTAGAGTGTGAATTCTACACTCAGCAGGTTTAATCTACAGTCGGTGGTGGTTCAAGAAACATTGGCTCACAGAAATATCAATGTCCCTACAAAGTCATTTATTACTGTCTTTTAAAATAGTCTTATCTGGCAGAGCCATAATGCACTTCACAAAAGGAGGAAACGTAAACATAAACCCGAAGTCCACTAAGAGTGAGCACTGCACTCATAGCTTAAAGTGGACAACAACCTATTTCCCCAGGATTGGGTTGTAAAGAATATACTGTGTGCCATTTGTCTGCTCTTTCAAACAGCTAAATTTCCCAGGTGGAATTGTTCTTTGGCACTTCAAGTGCATTGTTTTTTTCATGTGTGCTGCTCGCCAAACTGATAGTGGTAAAGGTTGTGATACGTTGGTGTGTCCATCTCATCATTTGGAGCTACTGTGCACAATAAAAGTGTTGTCACCCGTTTGAATTAAAGAAGAATCATCAAAGGCATTAATACCCTTTGACAAGGGGGGAAAGATCAGTAAGCAGGAAGTAGTCAAAAAGAAAGGTGTAATTTTTCAGGGGGAAGTGGCACATCTTACGGAGAGAGAGGAATCAGTAAATGATATATTCAGCAGGGTTTAGTAAGGTTGAAGTTTCCTCTCAGGACATTTCAAGCTGAAGAAGCATGGGTTCCATTACTCTGCTCCAAGGCGAATGCAGAACTCCTTGGAAAACCACCTACAGAAAACAATTCTGTGTGGTTTGTTGTGAGACTGGAAGGATGCATTCCATGGAGCTCAGCAAGAACTGTTTCTGATGAGTACTTTCACTACCAGCCCAGGTATGGACTAGAAGGCATTCTTACACCGTTTGCAGGCGCAGGGAAGCTGGGAGACGTTGCAAGTGTGTCAGAATGCAGAATTAAAATCCAAAACTACTTGAAGAGCTTGGCTGAAAAATGTAAGAAGTCTTAGAGGAACAAGGGCAAGCTGCTAAGTTTAGGTGGGAGCACTGGTGTGCCTTTTCCAGGAGGGTACAGTCTAATGGTAGAGAATTCAGAGTGTAGTCATGGTTGTGCTTAGACATCTGCACAGCATGATCTGAGGGTAGGATGAGAGAATTTGGGTTATTTAACTTGGCAGAAGAGAAGGGGGTACATAACAGTCCGTTACGTTACCTTTTGTACTGGTTTTGGCTGAGGTGAAGGTAATTTCCAACAGTGTCACGTGCACAGCAATAAAGGCTGGGGGGAGAAAAAGGAAGAAGGGGACATTTGGAGAGATGACGTTTGTCTTCCCAAGTTACTTAGGTGTGATGGAGCCCTGCTGTCCTGGAGATGCCTGCTGATGGGAAGTGGTGAATGAATCCCTTCTTTTGCTTTGGTTGCACACAGCTTTTCCTTTAGCTGTCAAGCTGTCTTTATCTCAAACCTAGGAGTTTTCTCACTGTTACTCTCCTGATTCTCCCCCCATCCCACCGAGAGGGGAGAGAGCAGCGGTGATGGTGATGCTGAACTGCAACGCTTCTGCTGTAAAAGATGAAGAGAAGGACAAAAATGACAGAGTATTTCCGTTTCTTGTTAAAACGAATCTTGAAATAGCAGGAGACGAGCTAGAGCAAGAGTCTTTTTAAAAACAAAATACTAACTTACAAAGTTCTGGAAGAGATTGTCCTGGGAGGCTGGGGTGGCTTTACTGTGGAAGCCTCTGAGCCACCCAGACAGAAATGTCACACGAATGATTAGGTGTAACAAGACCTTCTTGTGGGAAAAGGAGACGGAGCAGATGTCTTCCTCAGGATCAAGATCTCATTTTCATGCCAATCTTACAAGGTTGCCGTGCGTGTTGCGCCTAGATATTTATGTGATCATCCATCCTCACCATTTTAATTGGTGGGTGTGTGTTCAGGCATATAAACTTGTCAAGCTGTATCCTCGATTGTTGATGAGTGAATAAATGAGATCTTTTATTTTTACATTTGTGAGACTATACAGGCTTCCCTTGCCTATCAAAACAGAAACTTACACATTTACTAATGGGTTGTAGGAAGCAAATGAAGCTTGAATTCAGTTCTTTTAATTTTGACAACTGTTATTGATACGAAGCGTAATAAAAACAGCCTGTCTGTTCTTAGGCTTTCAGTTACTCAGTCTGCTGTTTCCAGCCTTTAATTTACAAGGCTGAAAAATTGACCTTGTATCCTTACAGGGCTGACTGGGAATTACTGGCTATTTAACTGGCCGCACTGTGCCGTTGAGAATAAACGGACGTCTGTCTTTAATAAACATAGAGGATGGTCTGGGTGAAGATTCTGCTCTTGGTACTTGATAGCCTTCTGATTGCACAAATACAGGCTGAAAGAACCTCGTGAATGATGAGCAGCGATAAATTAAAAGGAAATGAAGCAGAAAATATACGTTCTCATGGCAAATAGAGAATATTTTGCTTGACAAGGTATTTGTGAAATAGCATGCTTTTTGGTGTAATAATTAGAATTAAGTGTAATTATTGTTGCCTTCAGCTGGATCCGATTACCGCAGAGGTTAAAACAATTTAATTCTTGTTGTTTGCATCACAGATGGAAATATCCTTTGAAGGGAGTTTGAGGGTAACTGCTAAACATAAGTAAGCTTTTCAGAGCTCCCAAGGGCATAGCCACATAGGGTCGTATTTCTGTCAGTTGAACAAAACTGAGTTGCCTGTCAGTTGGTTCAGAGCTGAAGTTTGGGGAGAAGATTCTATGAACTCTGTGATTGACATAGTGAAGGATGTGACCCGGAGAATTGGAGACATCATAAAAACTACTTCTTGCTGACAATAATTTGGCACTTCCCCTTCCTCTATACATACTTTTGAGCTATGCCCCATCCTACTACTCAGATGCACTTAACTCGTTTGGGTATCTTCTAATGAGAATTCATATGGGATTATTTTTAGTCATTAGTTTAGGGAGTTGAGTAAAGGGTAGGTTTTCTGGGATAAGGAAAGTCGGAGAGTTTTGCTAACGCTGCTGTGGAGAAAGCATAGCCTAGCACTTGTCAAGGAATAATCTACAACAATTAAAAGCCTGAAGGTTTTCACTCGAAGCGCCAAACCGCCTTTTGCCATCCCGTTACACCAGCGTTACCACACAGCTTTCTTTTGGTTTTATTTGTTATCAACTATCCACGTGACTGACTGGAAGTTTAATACCAGCCCTACACGTTTACTCTACAGCAGCCTCAACTTGCTCCTCGTGCCTTTCATCTTGCCCTTTCTGGGTTTTTTTTTTTCCTTTCTGTTGCTTGTAACTACGCATCCTTGCACTTCCCACATCTCAACTTTCTGGTGTATCCTCTATTTCCTTCTTTCTGTCCTTTTTCTATCGAAATGTTAAGGAGCACAACGCAGGAGGAAGAGTTTGGTTCACCTCATCCAATTCTTGGTGCCTTGCTGCGATATTTGAGGGATTCTTTACTCTTGATGCCTTCTCTCCCTTGCTCCTTGGGACAGTGCTCTGCGCCAGATTATCTTCCCTCGGCGAGTTTCCTTTTCCCATTCAGAGCCGTATCTGCTAACGTGTTGATAGTTGTCTACTGAAGCTTTGTTTCCTGTTGTCTTGCCGTGTGTCTGCCATTCCTCTTTGCTTAGAGTCTGCCTGGTCTCCTCAATGCTTGCACAGTTTTGCCAACAGATTTATTGGGGAAAGTGCATTATTAGGAAGGTGGCTAACACGAAGCCTCTGGGTGGCACCACAACATGAATAATGATAATTATAATGAGTTGAGTCAGCCATTAAATCACTTCACCTTCACATCTTGGGCTACGTGTGGAAGGCTTTTTTATTTCTAGAGCTGATTTCTTCCAAATCTAAAATTCATTACTCTGTGCATTTTTCATCTCCGCAGACGTGCTGGTGCTCAGAGAAAATTGGGCCACGGAAAAAGACACCGAAAAAGCTTTAATTAAAAAGCAAATAGCATTTTTCAGCAGGGAAAAGAGGTGGTGAGATCTCCTCCAGGCTTGTCTTACTATAAAAAGATCCTTCTATTTTTATTGTACTCGCCTTTTCAAATCCACCACCTACCTTATTTATTCATCCCCGCTTGGAGTTTACCGATGCAGTTGTAAGAGAGGTGTTCAAAATTAGCAGCTGCTCGGCGGCAGCCTCGGGGAGCCTACGACTTCCTTCTGGAAAAGCAAAATTGCAGGCTCTGCACATTCCTGGCACTGCTACTCAGCCGGGGGGATGAAGCTCTAGTAGTGCCAGTACCTTTTCTTTTCAGTGTTTAATTGCCCACTGTGTAAAGGCAGATTACTTGTGGTAATAAGGAGAGCAGGTAAGATGTGGGTGGGACTGTATCTTGGATTTTTTTTTTTCCTTTTAAAATATTACTTGCTTTGAATGAACAAAAATAAAGAGTTCGGAGAGTCCGAGGAGTTGTGAGCTTTTTCACTCAGTTTACTCTTTCATACTCGAAATGAAAGTGATGCAAGCGCTTTACAATTCATTAGCTCTTTGATGACCGGTTAGAAATCAACCGTGGTCTTTCTTTGTGCTTCACAAAAGCATATCTTGTTCTGCTGTATTTCGCTGTAATTGGCATCTTTATTGGCAGTCTTCAGAACCCGAAATGGTGAGGTGGGCCCTGGGACCTGATTAGACCTTCTTAATTACTGAATGTTTGTATTCCTGGGAGACACTCGACTGTAGTGGTGGCGAAGGGGAACTTTACCCTGCTGCTCCTTTCCTTAATTATCTTTGTAAAAATGCAGGAACTAACACATTGCTGAGCTTTCAGTCCCCCATCTTTCATATGAATAAAAAATGAGAATTATTTTCTTGAGAGCATTTTAATTTCTTTCTGACTGTTGGACAGTGTGGGTTTTTTTTTTAAGTACTTCCTCAGGTGATGAGCGTTTCCGTGGCCTGGAGCATGTCAAGCATTCCGTGGTGTGGTTTGATCTTCTCAGAGATGAATTCCTCATTTTACTTCAATTTAAGAATTCGATTTTTTTGGGTGAGTGATAAGAAGGATTTCACCTTTGATGTCACATGTTAGGGTGGCCCAATCATCAGCTCATGCAGTGAATGGTGTTTCCTGGGTTCAGGCAATAAGATGTCTGGTATTTTTTCCTAATTGACACTTAAAATTATTACAGTGTTAGACTGCTGAAAAGTACACACAGAAAATGTGTAAAACTTGATTATTCTTACAATCTTGGAGTTGCTTTGAACTATGCAGCCAATACCACATGCTTCTCTGAGATGGTGGCTTATGGAATTCAGAAGTGACATATAAATGTTGGCTCTAAAATGACAACAAGCTATAGCTTGCTTCTTCTGAAGAGTATAGAGCTTTTCAAATAATGTTGGGGATTTTGAGGCTTTCTTCATTAACAGGCACAATTTGTTGCTGTGGAAAGCTCTGCTCTCTCTGTCACTGTTTAAAATGTCTATGTACAGGCTCTCTTCAGGTAAGATTTGATTTCTGTCTCTTTACAGCTGTTTTGATACAGAGAATTTCACTTCATCATTTTTCCAAGTGGCATGGACTTAGGAACCTTTCTTTTTTGAACAGCATAAACTCCAGTCAATCAATCAATCGGGCAATCTTTTCTTCTACATAGGGATTCTTCTTCATCTTCCTAACCAAGGACTGCCTTGGTCCTTGTGCTTTTTCTTCTGGACTAATGTCAATTAATTTTCTTTCTTTTTAGCTCATTACTTATGACAATCATAGATAAGACACCTTCTTTTTTGTTAGGATGTAGATGTTAGGTCGTAATCCTTCACTACATAGCTGGCTATTTTGCATTCAAGGGAGTAAAAAAAAAAAAACCATGAGAGTTTGCAACTCCATTTAACTTTCTGCCATCAAATGTATGCATAAAACGTTAAGGCTTGTGCTTTAAAATCTTGTAGTACTATAACAACTTTTGAGGTGTTCAATTTTATTATAGGTGCTTTTTAAGTCTTCCGAGAGACATTTGCTTCCTCTTGGCTGGTGTACCTAAGTGCTCTTCCTCTCGTCCTTTAATGCATAAATACTAGTGGTCGCAATGAAGTTTACACCCTGATTGATGTTCTCTTACTGAAAACTGCTGATAAAACAAACTCTGAAATATTATGATGATCAGTTTTGAAACAACTGGTTTGGAAACTAGACTCAGAATGGCTGTAGTAATGGATAACATACACCTCAAAAAGGTCTTTTTCTTATCCACTTTTTAAGTTGGTTGACCTTATTCTGACTGTATAAATAAACTTGATACTCAATGTGTTGAATGATGATGTGATTTGTATGAGTAGTTTGCTGTGTAACTGGATGCAAGTGCTTCAAATTCCATTATTTTAAACACTTACTGGAATTCTTCCATGGTGAACTTGGAGTTCGCAAGAAGTCAATCTGAGCTGGGAGGCTTTAGGTGTGTCTCTGAGGTTCCTGCTTTTCATTTTACTGTCTTGTAGTTTGTGTTTTCTTGGCTTTAAAAAGTTTTTCTCCTCTTGTGATTTGAAACCAAGAATTCTACATATGTTTGGGTTTTTTTTCATAGTCCCTTTGTTTATAGCTTTTTAGGCAGTGTCCATCACCGTCAAGCTTCTCGCCTTTTTCCCCTGCCTAGCTATCTGCCTTTGCCTTTTCTTTGTCTTTCTCCCCTAGCCAGGGCTGTGCTTGCTTTCCTTGGGACATTCAGATTCCCTCGGGAGAGAACTTTTCATTATGATGCTGACAAAACTGTAGACAAATTATAAATGGTGCGTTTTAAAGGTATTTATTCATTTGAAAGGTATTTCTAAAAAGGGAAGCATAACCACACTGCCTGTTGTATTTATATTTATACCACGCTCTCTACTTCTCTTCTGGTTTTAATGCCTAAGTTTGCACATTGGTTACAATCCAAGAAAATGAAAATAAAATGGGAATTGTAGCAGTCTCCCAAGTAACTGTCTTTTAATTGTCATCTTTCTGAAGTAGTGAACTACAAACTACCTACAAAGCATCTAATCTGAAGTGCAACAGTGGAAACAAGCCCCAAAACTTGTTTGAGAAGAGTGTTTGCAGACCTGTTAGGCATTAATAGTACTCTGAGATCTGAAAACTGATGCTTAAAAATCAGCTTCCCATATTAAAATATTTTTAAGAGATGTCAGCAGCCATTAATGATGTCTCAGGTGTCCGTTCTATTAAATGTGTATCACGGGTGTAAAATTTTCTTGGAAGTTGTCGTAATGGAAGTACAAAAGTACCAGCATCTTCTGTCGGTATTTAAAAAAAGCATTTTTGATTTATTGAGAAAAGGGGTGAACTCTCACAGGCTTCAGCTGTTACACTTGGAGACTAATAACAGCATTGCTTCCCAGTGATGAATGACCACTTAGATTTTCCTTTCAGTTAAAATTACTTTGGTGTGAAACGCTGTAGATTTAAAATTGGGAGAGGAGACTATTTATCCAGCCCTCGCTATTTGTTATATTTCTCCTTTAATATTGCATGGAAAAAAATGATCCCCGTTGTACCGAAATAGTCTGTGAGCACTAGACAATTTGGTATCATAAACTATATTTCTGCCTTTAAATATTCTGTTGGGAAAGAAGAAGTGACTCTCCAAAGTTCTCCGGGAGCAGGAAGATCTATTGGTGATATCTGAAGTTCAGTAAATTGAATAGGGAAGTAAAAGGATTGCACAGCACTCAAGTACTTAAACTAGGAGGAACCGTGTGGTAACTACTTAGTAAATCAAAAGTCAGCTGCTCCTTTGCAGACAAAAGGAAGGAGAAGAAAAAGGGGAGTTTGTGTAACGCGTCCTTTCAATTTTCCAGTGAAGTTGTGTTCCCCTTGGGATGCTCTTAATTCATGGGCCCTTCATCAGGTGTTTGTTCTGCCCAGGTAAGAGATGGGAAGAGCCATGCAAGTGGAGGACACAGATTCATTTGCCCCACAAGTTGTCTTCTTCTGGCCTCCACTTGTCTTCTGATCCCACCTGGTGGCTGGTAACTCAGAATGTAAGGACACTAGAAGGTGATCCTTCCCATATATATATGTCTAGGATTTACATTCCCAGCTTCCAGGAACAAGCAGGTTCAGGACTCTCATCTGCAGCTACAGTGAAGTTAGTGGCTGCTAGTGGCATTATGCTACACAAATTATCATCATCTCTTTACTTTTGGCCCTGTAGCATCCTGTGATGATGAAGTCCCACAGCTCAAGGTCACAGTCTGAAATGTATTTTCTAGGGTTTGCTTTACCTTCACTCAATAATTTAGTTTGTGTCCCAGTTGTGCCATGTGGAACGGTGAAACAATTTCTCTCTCCTAATCTTTATTTTATAATTTGTTATTTTATACATCTGTATCAGATCCTGGTTTACCAGCTGTGGAATCAAAATACTACGGGTTTTTTTTTCTCATGTTAAAAGTGCAGTATTTCACCTTTTGTTTTTTTTCTCATCCTTTTTTTTTCTTGTTCTGCTCTCTTTGAGGTTGTTTTGCCTGCAGTGCCTGACCTAGGGGCACACCATGGATTTCTGTAGAGTAGCACACCAGTGTTTTCTCTTACCTTCAATCCCATTCTTTACTAACCTCTTACCTGCTGTTTCCTTTTGTCTTGTCTGGTGAGCATTCACATTTCTTACCCTTCTCATAGAGCTGTCTGCTGCAGATCCAAGATCTCTTTTTGGCATGCTAATGACCAGCAAAGAACCTGTCAGTGCTTTCCTTACACTTCAGACCTATCTGCCTTCCTTTGCATTTCAGCTGCCATTTGATCAGCCCATCACTGGGGTGGTTTATGCAATGCTACCATTTTTCACAGGGAGCTTTTGGCTTTGCTTATTCCAAACAATTTTTCTGTTAGCAGAATTCATCCCTGTGCTAGTCAGTCTTTTCCAGATCACGCGTTCATCTTTTCAGCTGCACAGATCCTCTTGTGTGATTCCCTGCTGTGGAAACCTGGCAAGTGAGCTCTATTTTAGCAAACTTAGAGGTTTTTTTTTTTTTTTCCCGTGGTATCCAAACATCTTTCTCTTTGAGAAGCTTTTCAGTGATCTGTACGTAAAAAAATCCGGTGGCCTTCTCTTTAATCTTCTGCACGTTGCTCTTGGCGTCATCGTGTTACAACCAAGAGAGAGCAGGGACTTGAGTGGGTGTTGAAGGAACCTCCCTTCATCTTCTCTGTGCTTTGTCTTGCTTAGGACAGAGGGCATCCTGTCATCCTGCATCATTGTGCATCCTGTGCTCGTGGCCTGAACGGCCCTTCTTTTGTAGATTAAATGGAGATGTGAGGATGGATCACCATCAGACCTGAGATACACTCTTAGATGCAAAATGCCATTTTTTTTTTTAATGGAAGTTTTTGAAGCTGTGCAATGATTCTTTTATTTTTTATTGTTTTGCTTCAGCAATTACTGTTATGAATCTTTAGAAAAACAGCAAGTAAGTATTGATCATCTGATACTCCCCATATTTAATTGCACGTAAGCGCGGTTTCCCGTTGTTGGTTTGCTCTATGGCCCTAGTCTGACCATCAGAATGAAGGAATGCTAACATATTGCAGTTTTATGATCCTTTTTTTCCCCAAAGCCAAGCCTTTGTCAGATCAATGCTACTATACTTAATACCCTTTGCAGTATTTCCTTAAGTAGGATGATAACGCATGCTACCGTGGCAGAATAAAACTCCAGAACACGTAACGTATCAAAAGCTTATATTTAAATCTTTTTAAGTAGTATTCCAGCAGTGGATTTGAATGGCCATCGAGCGAGCTGTTTACCAGATGCATCAACACATTTAGATTGCTGATTTTCTATTTTTTTTTTTTCCCCCCTAAAGCCAAATTCTGTCAATCTGAGGAAAGTTCCCACGGACGTGAGGGCAAGCAGGGTGCCCTCTCTCCAACACTGCTGCTTTGCAAGCCTGACTGCTGTGTGATTCTAGGGCTTGCATTTTAAAGAAAACACCTCTTGGTATTTCTACAAACAGTAGAAAACAATTGTGAAGAATATTTCCTTAGTATCAGGCAGAGCTGCCTAGGAACCTGTACTTGACAATGCCAGAGGTGTTCGTAATATTGCAGATTTATTCACATTTATTTCTGTTTAGTTTTATTTATTTGGTGTGTAGGGGAAAGGAGGGTTCGGTTTCCATACAAGCTGCCCGAGGAATTATCACTCAGGCTGGCTACAGAGCTGGAGTCAGGGGCTTTGCTGGTCCTGCCTGTGCCACTGCTGTCACCCTGCCCATAGCCCCAGCACGGATGCACTGAACACAGGTTGTCATGGTGCTCCTGCAGGCAGAGCAGGGAGGTGGTTACTCAGCATGGCCTTTGCCAGCTGAGATAGCATCTTACATGGCAGCTGGAAGGGATCCATCCAGAGGGACCTCGACAAGCAGGAGAGGTGGGCCCATGCCAACCTCATGAAGTTCAGCAAGGTCAAATGCAAGGTCGTCCATCTGGGTCAGGGCAATCCCAAGCACCAGTATAGGCTGGGCAGTGACTGGCTTGAGAGCAGCACTGAAGAGAAGGACTTGGGAGTACAGGTGGATGGGAAACAACATGAGCCACCAGTTGCTCTTGCAGCCCAGAGGGCCAATCGCATCCTGGGCTGCATCTAGAGAAGCGTGGCCAGCAGGGCGAGGGAGGGGATTCTCCCCCTCTACTCCACTCTGGTGAGACCTCACCTGGAGTGCTGTGTCCAGCTCTGGAGCCCCTGTCACAGGAAGGATATGGATGTGCTGGAACGTGTCCAGAGAAGGGCCACGAGGATGGTCAGAGCGCTGGAGCACCTCTCCTATGGGGACAGACTGAGAGAGATGGGGTTGTTCAGGCTGGAGAAGAGAAGGCTCCGGGGAGACCTTACTGTGGCCTTCCAGTATCTGAAGGGGGCTACAAGAACGCTGGGGAGGGACTTTTTAGGCAGTCAGGCAGTGACAGGACTGGAGGGAGTGGATTAAAACTAGAGATAGGTCGATTCAGGTTGGACATTAGGAAGAATTTCTTCCCCATGAGGGTGGTGAGACCCTGGCACAGGTTGCCCAGAGAGGTGGTGGGAGCCCCATCCCTGGAAG
>JANVCC010000125.1:2122955-2167909 GCA_025345505.1 Todiramphus chloris collaris | reverse complement strand
TATTTCCAACATCACCTACGCATTTGTTTGGAAAGGAGGGCCACAGCACTTTTCTCAACCTAAGGTGTTGGGCTTTTGGGATAGGAGATGCTGGCTGATCAAAGGGGAGGTGATGCAAGATGCCTTTCTCTAAAATCCAGGTAAAAACATCCCTGTCCTGACATAGTTTGGTTGCGTTGCTGCAATGTACAGATAAATGTTGAAAAACTAACTTAAAATAATTCAAGCCAGCGTTTTGAAATGTATAGTTAGCTTAGTGCCTGGCTAAATCAATATTTGAGTACCTAAATAAATAAATAAACAGTTTCCAGTGGAGCTAAAGCCCAGTGCCTTCCATTGCCTCAGTAATGCTGCATGCAGCAGAGCTCCGTGCCGTTACGGATGACTTGGACTCCTTAATTCCTTAACTTCCAAAACTCGGAGAATTTTCATCACTTAATAATCTATTTGCAGGGCTGGATGAAATTAGTTTGCACTTGCCTGTTATTTTTTTTTTTTTCTTTCCTAATAATTTCAGAAATTAGTAACTATGACGTATCCAAAGACCCTCAGGAGGAAGTATCTTGAGCTTATAGCACGGGAAGTACTTACTTAATTCCTGCCTTACAGTGTATTCAGCAGTGGTTTTCTCAGAACTTTCTGGGACTTTGCAGCCAGACTTTAGGTAACAGAAGAAGACAGACTTTTGAATTAGGAGAAGTAAGTAAAGAGTGGCAGGAGGGATTCTTCATGAATTTTATCAGGATGAATATGCATTTAGACATAGATATTAGAGCCATCGCTTGCAGAAACCTGCTAAAATTGCCAAGAAGCATTACCAATTAATGTAGTTAATTAACAAGAAGCTACGTTAAAATTAGTTTGGGGTTGGAGGGAGGGGAGAGGGAGCGAATTGTAATTAGAAAAAGAAATCACAGCTGCTATTTAGAGAACTGTTAGGGAAATGTGCAGGTCTGGCTGTTGGAAGAAGCACTGCATTGCGGCTATGCTTCATTCATTCATTCTTCTCAATTTTCTAGGAAAGAGCTTCTTTGGTATTAGGTATCACGATTTCCCAGCAATATTGATTACCCTAATCAAATTTAATTTTCTGCAGGCTAACATAGTAATAAAAAAAAATTTCTAATTTTTCAGAACTTCTCAGAAAGGTGAGACTCTTGAATGTTTCTGGAGCATCTAATGTTCAAAAAAATTATGCTGATTTTCTCCAGTTAAGGATTCGGATCCTGCTGAGTAGCATTTGCTCAAAGGAAAATGACAACTTTTCCAGCTTGTATTACCCTGCATGCTGTTACTAAGCAAAGAGGGAAAATCAAGACATTTATCTTCGCAAATTGAAACGAGTTTCACACTAGAAATATATGAAAGTTACCCATGAAGGAGTGAATGTCTCACACATATCACTTTATTTTGCCGATGAAAAATCAAACTACGGTTTATTTAATAGGTTCCTAAGTAGGCCTGATGTTAGCCAAGGGAATTCTCAGGTCCTTCTCAAGTATATTTCTTTATTTCAAAAATAAAATGGGCATGTGGATTAATTAGGGTGTGTGAAGCACACTTGAATGTTAGGTTCACCGTGGCATGATGAGATAGAGTACCAATAGGACAGCTACTCCCATGGTGGTATAGAGGAGGTACAGTTTATCCTGTCAAGAATTGTCCTTTCTTGGCTGGTGGAATTAAACGTTTCCACAAGAGATGCTAAAATTAGATGGAAAAGAACCCTCTTTCCAGTGTATTCTGCACTAACGGGAAAGGATTTGCTGCTGTGCCTTACAGTCAGAGTTACAATACGATCCATTCAGCTTTCAAACAGCAAATTCCAACCTTGCTGGTGAGGTAGAACTTGAGAAATCAAAGCGCACGAGACCTGGATGCCCAGTGCTCTGCTGCCTGCAGCCAGAGCTGTTTTGACCGTCTCAAGGTGAGATAGTCTGGGTTTAGGTAGTCATGGCTCTCAGGTTTTGTTTCTCACGTGCCATTCAACATGATACTTCAGGCAAGTCCAAATGTTGTGCTCCTTTTATGTTACCCTCTGGATGTGTACTCTGATCCCCCTTGGCCTCTCTGTGCCAGTACAGACTCCGCGTTGAGGATACACCAGCTTGGCCACGCTACTCATCCATCATTTTCAAAGGTGTGCTGGCAAAACTCTTCAGTATAGTTTAGCTCACACATTTGAATGTCGTTTAAATAAAAGGGACCCAGCCACCAAAGGAATGGGGCCTTCTGTTTATGCCCAGTTGGTTTATAAATACCCTTGGTGAGGAAGCAGCTTCTAGATCTGCAGAGAGAATACCTGTGAAGAGCTCTGGTTACGGCGTTTATCTCTTCAGTACATGGATGAGGAGTTGTCTGCTGTCTCTGGGGCTTTTCTGAAGCACATAGGCAGTGAAGCTAGCTTAGTGTCTTCTAAACACCTTACATCATTACTTACTGCTCTGGTTGCATTCAAGCGACGTTAAAAGAGGTAATGTTTTTACTCTTCTTTAAAATATTTGCTTTTTTAGTTTAGCATTTATTTGGCTTTTTAAGGCAGTCAGTATATCTTGAAAAGGGCTGTATGTACAAGCAGTTCTATTTAAGGATTATTAGAAATGACATTAATAGCAAATCTCGTAGCTTCTGCTTCCTATTCTCCATTCGAAATAGCGATCCTTTGTTTTTGCTGACATAATTACCCCCATATCAGCCAGATCTAACAAGGCAGAATTAAAAGTTAACTTTATAAACGAGCAGCAGGAACAGATGGACTGAGAAAACAGGCAGGTTTCGTGCAAATATCAATAAAGGTGATTAGTAAAGCAATAAAAGCATTTGGCTCATAATGTTCCTTCGTATTAAGAAGGGCTGCCTAGGTGGGGAAGCCTTGAGGCACGTTGGAGGCCTGGAGAGTGAGATGTTCTGCTTCTTTACCTCACGAAGTCAAGGTTTGGTTCGCGAGAAGACAGCACTGCCGCCGGTGAAGTGTTAACACTTCATCCTGCCAAACAGATCCTGAGCTGAGGAGCTTACGCTTGATGAAAACCCTGCTGTGACCAAGTACAATGGGATGGCGCCCAGTTTGCCTCAGTTTATTGGTTGATGAGCCTCTGCTTGCAGGTTCCCCTGGCTATGAACCTTCCCACTGTGCTGCTCTCCTTGCTCTGTCTGGAGCTATTAGTCTTCTTGAACGCTTTGATTTTTGTTGGTTTGTGATGATGCTGGTCCTATTTCTCTGTACCATACGGTGCTATGCCCTTCAGTAGATCTATATGTCCTGCTTTTTCTCTCCCTTCTGCAAATGCCAGAGATAGAGGGCAAGGCAGCAGAGCCTCTGGCAACACAGGAGGTAGGAAGCAGCTGATACGTATTTATCAGATGTATAACACATTTGTACACATCCAGGATTTTTTTGAGAGAAATACCATTATACGTTGCATAGCATTTGCTTGTTGACTCACGTGTGCTCTGGACCCACCAGAATATCAACACAGTTGGACATTATTTGTGTGCATTCAGTGGGTGCTTTGGAATTGCTGCCCGTGCAGTTGATGGGCACACGCAATGTGGGTTGAGTTTCTGGACAGCCAGATTGAGTCAGCAGCTCAGACTTGGCTCTCAGCTATCTGGAAAAACATCAGGAGTCCTCAGAATTCATCTGAAAATCATTTCCTAACCGAGATATCTGGGGAAACCTACTCAGCCCTTATCTAAATCAGGAGGTTAAGATTGCCTTCCCTTTTTTCCCCACATCTTCAGAGCTGCTAAGAGTCACACCAGTGTAGATAGGATTTTTTTTGTAGGGGATGCTAAGTGGATGTGTAAAAAGCTGTAATAACTCTGGAAACAAAAACAATTTTCCAGTCAGATAAAACATACTGTATGGAAAGACATCCAGTGGTTTTTATTTTTCTTCTTTCTTATTGCTAATGAATGAACACTTGGGAGAAAATTATTCTTCACTTAAAATTCAGTCAGCTAACTTCTTCCTGTTGTAAATGTAGGAAATGTTCATTGCTCCAAGGAAGTCCTTAGGCAGAGTGAGGTGATGGAGTAAAATCTTCCTGGAAGAAAAATCTCTCATGACTGTCCCTGAGTCTTGTATATATTTCTAGCTCTTAATGTGAGGTTTTGTGATGAATTCAGAGAGGCTTTTGAAAGATAATAGTGTAGAGTATTTGCATATATCTCTTGTTGTCTTTGAATCACCTTGGAATACTTATATTTATTATTTTTCTTCCACTTTTTTTCCAACGTTTTTTCCTCCTCAGTATTAGCAAGGGATCTAAAACCTTGGCTATAACCTTCCTTTCCTTACTTTGGCTTAACCACTAAGACCTCTAGCCAGAGCCCACTCTCATTTTTTTTGCAGGCTGCTCTGGGAGGACAGGAGAGCTTTCTCAGCTAGAACCAAAGCTTCATGCATTTCATTTAGCTTTTGATCGATTTTGTTGCTGCTCACAGTCGGTACCGTATTGAAGTTGTATTTTTATTGTTGTAAGCTCCTATGTGCTGTGGTGGTTGGCAATCTAGAAATGCGTTAAATAATATTGATTTCTTTTTTTTTTTTTTCTCCCCCCACTTGGCAAGCATTTTATTTTACTCTGTCTCTAATACTATTTTAAGTATAATTTACCAGTTGTATTTTCTTTCTTATTTACGAGTTGGTATTTTGTAGAGCAAGGAACCATCACGATGCCTGTAGAGAAACCCTGAGACAGGATACTCACAAAAACATACTGCCCGATTCTGATGCTAACTGCCTTTAGATAACAACAAAATGAGTTTGCATATGATATTCCTACCCAGGGAAGTGCTGGATTTCCCAACACTGGATGCTTGTAAGATACAGCTGGACGGAGTAGCGGACCATGTTGTCTAGACCATAATTTGCCAAGAAAGGTTGGACCAGATGATCCTTGAGGTCCCTTCCAAGTTGATATCGCATGATTCTGTGACATCGCTAAATAGCAGGTTTGCACATTTGTCTTGGAAAAAATAAGAAATTCTGTTGATCTTCACTGCAGTATACCTCACCTATCAGTGAAGTCACAATGAATGGGTGTTCAGACAGATCAGCTTCCAGAAGACATCCTTGAATGGCATATGAAGGCACTGGGGAAAGTAAAGCCCGCCCTTCACTGGGGGGGAAATCAGGATTTTCTTTGGAGATCCCACCTAATTCTACAGAAGTTGTTACTGCATCTGAGACACTTTTCACAGTGGTGGTGTGAGATTTTTCTTGAGCTGGAAACCTGCGCTGAGCAGTAAGCAAGAAAAATAAGGTACAGAAACCAGCTGGGTGATAAAGCTGTAGTTTTCTAACAGCAGTTTTCATTGCGGCTGTTAAGGGAACACAATGGCCTTTTCAGTTACGGTAATTGTCTGTTTCTGTTGAGACTTCTCTTGAAATAATAGTGGGAGGTTAGTTTTTAAATCAAAAGAGGTTAATACGGTGGTTTATTGTCACCGATTATTTGCTTCACTTTTGCTCTGTGCAGATTCACAAAGCCTTTGAGTTGTTTCCGACAGCAAAATGTTTCTTGATTTAATAAACTGCTCTTTCAGCCCAAATTCCGTGCAATTGTCAAAGTGTTTAATTTTGGAGGAACGTTTCAGACCTTTGGTTATGTCATCTTCTTTGAAGCTCTCTGTGTTTGTGCGCGACGGGAAATGGTTAACTGGTTTTCCTGACAAGACTTCTTTATTTAAATATTCTGAACAATTTTCTTTTTTTTTTTTTTTCCAGGAGAAATTCAATAATTATGGAAAAATACTAGCAGTTCCTTTTTCCATTAGAAAAGTTAGCATCTTGCTATATGGAAAGGGGTAAAAAGAGAAGCAGTTCGTCTACCTCTAATGAGTTTTCTTTCTGTGTAGGAACGTAGGAAGGGATGGAAAAGGAGAATTTGGAGAATGGTTGGAAACCCCTCTGTGGGGGCAAGAACAATCACATTTTCCACTTGATTTTCCCTCTGTGTGGAGTGATGAGACTTGGCCTTGGATCTTCTTCTCCATAATTTGAAGTTGTAGTTAGGTGAATACATGAATTTCCAAGGGAATGGTACAATAGGAATTTTCCCCCGTGGGCAAAAATAAAACAGCTCTTTCTTATGAAGTCAAGAATTTATTGCTGGTATGACTGAAATCTTAAGAGTTTATTTAAAGAACATTAGCCTTGATACTAATAACAACATAGTTTGAATTGCTATACATATATTCTCTATATATGTATACATAGAAGCTTTGCTGCTAATGCTCAGCCTTCTCTTGCCCTTCTGGGTCCTGAGGTTGATGGTACTCATGTTCCTGAAGATGAAACCAGGGGTTGCAGCAAGTTATTAGCATCATCGTTGTTATTTGAGCCTGTTTTTGTGGTTTCTGATAGGCCTTTTCTCCTTTCTGTTTCTTAACTGGTGTGCAACTGGTACAGTGGTATTGACTATATGAGGTGTATCATTAGCTACATATGGATATGCTTTTGATCTCTTTGTTAGTCCTAAACCTGCTTCTCCCACTCCCACGGTCTGTATTTCTTTGAACTACTTGTCTAGGGCTCTGGGTCTCCAGTGAGGTGTTTTTCCTCCCACGTCTGTTGTCCTCTGCACCATCTCCCATGACCCAACTTTCAAAGGCCTGTACTCTCATATTAACCTTGCGTTCTTCTCTGCTATGCTGTTATCATAAAAGCTGCTACATAAATACTTCTACTCATAAATACTTCCTTTTACCTCAAGTGAATACTTGTTGGTGCCATCATATAAAAATTACAGTTATAAAATAGAAAGATAAGGAAAGCAAGGTGGAACTTTAGGAATGCTGCTTCCATTAGGAAATTTACTGATAAACTAAAGAAGCTAAAATGAAGTTCCCTGGAGTCCAAGACAAGTTGAGACTAACTTTCCTGGGCTGCAGCTCTGTGGTGGACGATGGTCTTGGTAGAGCCTGAAGATTGAAAAGTATTTATATTGCATATGGAAATTTGGACCATCTCTAGAATTTCGCAGGCTCTTTGGGCTGGGAATTATTAGTTTGGATACCATCAGTGGCAGCAGCAGTTCTCACCTTTGTTCAGCGTGCGGAGCACTTTGAGACGTATGGCTGTGGGTGTTTGTACTCACTGATGCTCTTTCTGTGATACAGGTCATGTGAAGCTGGAAAGCACCAATGCCATTTCACCTCTGAACGGCATTATCCACGGCTGACTGTAGGTGTAGGCAGCAGGGAGTCACTTGTGTAGGGGAGTGAAGCCAAGGGCACTGAAAAACCCACCCATGACTCCCTCTGTGGTTGACTATGAAAGGGACCACTTGGACAAATTCCTAGCATCACATCTACGTGGCTTACCTTCTAGTTAACACTGATGCCATAATCATAGGATCATAGAATTTTTACGTACATCTCCCTTTTACTAATGGAAATGGAGCCGTTCGGTAGCTCATTTACAATTTTAATGAAGGCACGTTGTGGGAGTTGAGCTTTGGAGATGGCGTTCACGCAGAGTATTATTTCTGTCTAATGCTACAATTGCATGCACGGCAATTTACAGACAAATGTACGACATGAATCCTAATTCAGTTATAATCCAAACTGAATAGGATGCAGGGTGCAGCACTGGGGCAGTAAGCACAGGGACACAGGGTATGGTGCTAAAATACTGTGGCAAATATAAAATAACGGTGTCTGCTCCAATTTCACTGACCTGTGTTTCTAAACCAGCCCTGCCCCTTGGAACTGTCAGTAATTCCCAATGTCTGGATGAGTCTTTATTTTAGAATCTATTTGATAACCTAATTCTCTTCACTCAATTGGTTTCTGACCTGACTTTCATTCTTGATTCAAATGGCTGTCTAAGTAGCTGAGCTAACCACAGTTGCCAGTAATTGGTCCTTATTAAACATTTTTTTTAACGTATCTCAGCATTTTTGCCACCCGTCTGCTTTTAAACTGCCCATTTGTATGGGTTCTTTGCATAAATATTTTGTGGCTCATTTGATTCTCTGCATAATTAATTAATTGCTTCTCACTTAGTTTTCTGCATAACTAATCTACTGCCACATAATTAACAAACTCTTTAATTCCTTATTAATTATTTACTGTTCTTTTGAATATATGAATTAATTGACGTAAAATTTACTGCTGTGCTGATTTGACAGCTAGTTAATTGTTTTGATTAATCAATAAATTAGCTACTTAATCTCTGCTTAAAAGTATAACCCCTTGATTGCCTTGCAGATATTTTAGCACCCTTCCCCATTCTCTTCTCGTACAGTGCTATCATCTCATCCACATCTGGATGCTCAACTTGCTGTTCAGGCACACATGTAAGCACAAATATCCTTCTGGAGAAGCCACCTCTGTAAACCAAGTGATGCTCCTCATATCCCTGGTCTTCCTCTAAATGTAGTTTCTTCCATGTGACACTCTGCTCGTACACTTGAACCTCAGAAGAGGTGGAACTCTTGCTTAGTTACACCAAAAAGAAAAGGGGAGAATCAGGAAGAGAGGCATTAAAATACTGAGGAATGAAAATACAGGTGATACAAGAACAGACTGAGAGAATGATGCATTTTTATGGCACACGTGGTGAGGATGATTCCACTGAGGATTTCTGTGGTCAATTGATGTAATCAATAAAGTAACTGAAACTTTATGTGTTGCTCTTCCACTAGACTTACTTGTGGAGGCTGTTTTTCCTCTGGTTCTTCACTACAGAGGAATTTTAGTAGAGAAGAAACTTTTTCTTCACACTTTGGTTTATTTATGTGCTAATCCTGGATTTAAGATTTCACAACTGGTTGCTGTAGAAACTGCTGCTCTCTTTGGGGACAAGGCCTTTGAGAGAAGTATTGCCTTAAAAAGTAGTTTGGTGTTATGTATCACGAATAAGCGAACAGAAAACGTACCCAATGTTACAAAAACTCCAGCAAAATGGAATGTTTTTTTGAAAGTTTTCCACAAGGTGTCAGCTGCTCTTCGAAGGTATTAAACTCTGGCTTTCTTACACAAGTGGAAGCGTGAAAAGTGAAATGGCTTTATCAAGTATGCAGTGTGAAACATGGGGAGTACGTTTATGTCTTTAAAAGAAGATGCTAAGTTGAGTATTACACGTATAATAATACATATATACATGTGTAATAACAGCAAGAGAATAACCAGGTCAGAAACCAAATAGGTTGGACTTGCTGATATGTTTGATGGGTGCTGTTCTGATTTATTGTCTGGTGTTGATCCTGTGTGTGATGAGTGCTGTCGTCATTGAATGTCTGATGTCGGTCAGTCTACAGACTTACTAGTGAGAGTGGTTGCCAGAAATACAATACTTATGGAGTGTATGAAAATGTATAAAAACCGTGTTACCAATGGAAATTTTCAATCCCTGGTAAGACAGGTTGTAATGTATTTCAAACATTACAGTTTGCATGATTATCTGCTGTAACGTATCTTAAAATGACTGTTTAGCACAGAATCAGAATGATTTAGGTTGGAAGGGGCCTTCATCTAGTTCCAACCTCCCTGCCATGGGCTGGGAGGTCTCCCACTAGACCAAGTTGCACAAAGCCCCATCCAACCTGGCCTTGAGCACTTCCAGAAACTGGTCATCCACAGCTTCTCTGGGTAACCTCTTTCCAAGGACTCACCACCCTCAGAGTAAAGACTTTCTTCCTACTTTCTAGTCGAAATCTACCCTCTTTTAGTTTGAAACCATTACCCCTCATCCTATCTCTACAGTCCCTGACACAGAGTTCCTCCCCATCTTTCCTGCAGGCCCCTTTTAGGTACTAGAAGGCCACTCTAAAGTTCTTGATCACATGGCTGCTGAACTGTATTAGCCAGCAAAAGGCTGGAGCTGGTAGAGCAATGCCTTGGATCCTGGAAATGATGATGTACTTGCTGCCCAGCTCCTCCTGCGTGCCATCAGCTATGGCAGCTGCATCTCCAGTCACTAGCATGGGACTGCAAACACCAATTGAATGCAGATGTATCTACCTGCAGAGGTCTGCACTGAAGTGTCTGTAGCTGAATCCTCCTCCTCGGTGGTTTTGAGTGAGCACTGTGGTAAGAAGGCACCAGCTAGTCCAGGGAAAATCCTCATTAGCAGTGCTCTCCACACCCAGTTGTTTGGGTCTCCCTTCTGTGCAGAAAACACTGGAGAGCATGCAGAAGTTAACATTTCACGGGAGTGAATGAAAGAATCTGCTAATCTTTTGTATCTCCAGTTTCCATGAAGCTGATTATCTTGAAAGCTCGGATGAAAAGATGCCAACCTGCTAGCTTGACTTTTTACTCTTAAGTGTAGAAGTGAAGAATTTACTCTGCTTTTCCTTTCTTTACCTTAGGCACATTAACTAGAGGCTTTTTCAGGCCTGTTTTACAATACATTGAGTCTAATTCATAAAGAATCTGAAACAATTGGATTCCCTCAACATGAAATGCATAATGATGTACAGCAAAATACCAGGTTGTTATTCTTCTGATGCTGCTTTTAATTAGTCTGTGATACAGGGAGGGTGATGCAAAGTGTGGATGATCTCTTAGTCCTACATGTTTCTCTGAAGAATGAAGCTTTAATCTGAATGTTTCCAGGCTGTGCCTGATACAAAAGCTATTAATAACTGTGATCAGCATTAAGCATATGTAAGATTACATTTCAGGGAGGCTATTCATATGATTAAAATGAAGCATTAAAATTAGATAGCTCAGTGGACCCAAGGCCTAACAATAATCACACTGGAGGTTTGCCACTGCAACATGGGAAAAAAAAAAGGCACATAAAATTTGAATGGAAAAGAGCTTTTAAAAAAAATAAATCCTTAAATCTCAGAAGATGTGTCATGATGTGAAGCAGGAGAAGAACATAAGGAAGTGATAGAGGCAGGAGTAATTAAAATGTTGGTTATCAAGAGATCTATATATACACACACTTCTTGTCTGTCGTTCTTCACACCGAAAAGAAAAACTTCCAACAACTCAGTAGGAATTATTAGAGAAGATGAAATAGCTGAGCCTGCAGGAGTGTAGTTCCCATTCAGCTCAGGCTCACTATGGTTTTCTGTCGGTATAAATCCACTGATTCAGTGAAATTCAGCCCACACCTTGATTTCCACATCCAACTGAAGCTGTGTAAGCAGAAGCCCATACATTTCAGAGCTCCTCTTTTATTTACTGCTGATAGATCATTATTCCAGTGTGCTACAGGGGATAACATGGTTATTCCTTATAATATCTTTTTTTTAAATTTATTTTAAACTAAAATTTCTTCCCTGCTTCCTGTATGTTTAGTAGCTCACCCTTGAATTTAAGTTAGCTTTCATAATGGTGTGTTCAAACAGAATGTTAGTATTCCTTTTATTTTAGCCTCTCTTAAACATGGAAGAATCACATACAAGGATGGAATTCCTCGTTTAAAAACCTGTCCCAGTGGTGACATGTAGAGTTGAGACGACGTTTCAAATAAAGACATGTAAACCACTGCCTTCACGTGTACACAAACGTAACAAATACCAAAAGATCTCCTTTTTTCAGGTCTTCACCTTTCTGTCTTTCAATTAGAAGCAAACAGGTGATGGAAACAGGTGAAATGTAAAAGATGGGTCTCTCTTTTGATGGGATGAGGCATATTAATTTGTGTATGATTGAGTAGTTGGGGTTGACTAAAAAGGATGGGGGCAGAATAGCAGAAACAATGTGTTTCTCATAGGATTGTGTTGTGCCTCAGCTTCAAGTGTCTGGTTTTTAGTGATTGTATGAACTTGCTAACATTTGAAAGCCATAAGAGAGGCTGCAGTGTTTATACTGGAAGTGTATCAGCCTAAAAATCAGGTTGGCATTGTTTTAGCCAAGCTTTGGGGGAAAAAAATACCTCACGTGCTAAATAGGGGAAATTGGCTTCCTTTGCTGCTTTCTCTTCTGTTTAGAATTTATTTAGAATTTCAATTATTTGAAAATACGATTTTTGGGAGAAGCTTAATGTTCAACAACATAATACTTTAATTACCCGGTATTAAACTTCGCTTAATTATAAAACAACACGTAGAAATTTTTGACACATCAAGAAAACATTACCAGCAGCTTTCTTTTGAGATCTGATGAGCCACAGTAAAGAGCGGGTGCTGAGACGCGCAGTAGCGCTCAATCCTTTTACAAAACTCCTTTGAAAAGACAATGGAATGTTTTAATGGCTAAATTAGAAATAATTTAGCTGTTATTATTTCACTTAATGTAAGAAGCTGAACAGAAAATTATTTTTAATGTTCGTGTACATGATTCAGTAGTTTCAGAGAAAATAGCAGGAGTCTGTCTTTGAATTCGAGTCAAATTAACCCAGTGGTGTCCTTCAGCTTTCCAGGAATTAGGGAGTTGCTGGTATAAGCAACCCAAAAACATCACATGTGCCCTTCTGCCCTTGAGCGTTTAAATCAGGTAAAACTAAAAACTGAAACATTAATAAATACTGACACCTTAAGCTTGGTCTTAGAGGGTTTCTTTTGCCCAGCTCTTGTGTAGAGCATTAATTACCAAAGGAAACATTTGTCTTTTCAGTGCAGTTACATCTTAGCCGCTCATAATTCGTTTGTAAGGTAGAGGTTGTGTGGTTGTATGGTTTCAAACCTGTGGAAATACAACAAAAATACTGGAGCTACCTCTTGATTGTAATGTTTTGGTAGAGTTGTGGTTAGAGCAGTCCAAAGGATGACATTCTCATCTATATAATATGGGAAGTCAGAGTCGTGTTCTTCCAGGTCCCTTCTGTGCGAGATGCGATACTGTATTTGAGTTACACTTGGTCTTGACCTGAGCTTCAAGAATGAAGAAATCCTCTTTCCCACTGTCAACAGGGAGCTGCAGAAGCTAGAATGGAATTGATCCTTTCAGGCAGCATCCACCCTAACTCCGAGCTCCCTGCTTTTCAGGGGCTTATTTCTAACTGGGTGGCTCCAGAACGACTCAACGGCAACGCTGGACAGCCGTAGCTAAGCATGAGCAGTGTCTCTGAGAGCTTTCCTTGCATTGCCTAAGGAGATGAAATAAAGTAAGTTGCAGAACTTAACACGGCAATGAACAGCAGTCAAGTCCTCCTTCTGCTCCTTGGCAGCGTCTGCCTCGGCTGCAGAGAGTGCTGGCAGCACAGCCAGGTTTGTCTCTCCCTGTGCTACGGCTCATCGATGCATCCCTGTCTTCTGTCCCCATGGCTCTTCCCTATCAATAGATTTCTCAAAGGAACGTGCCTGTCAGGGAATTAGGGAAAAGATGTGGAAAATGACATGGGACAGAAGGGCTGAGTGAGGATGCCTTTAATGGGGAAAGGAAAAAAGGTCATTTAGGAAAGAGGAAGAACACAGGGATTTAAGATTGGTGTTCAGAAGTTGGCTGTGTTGTGTCCTACCTTTCAGAAACAGATTTGCTTCTGAAATAGTTCTGCTGTTCAAAGCGTGCTGTTGAAGTTTAAATTTCCATTGATGGTAACATCTGGAACTTTGGAACATCTGTTCTTTGTCCTGTTATTGTCCACCTGATTCTTGTCCTATTAACTGAGAAATCAGAATTGGAGCCCTGAGCGTGTGGACTCAGCTGAGTTTCAGTTCAACAGCTTGTTCCCCTCTCTGAGCCTTCTTGCTTTGTCAGAGTCCTGAGCTGCCAGATGTTGTCTTTGATAGGAATTGTTGACTTAGTCCTTAAAAAAAAATCCTGGAGAGTAACACCATGTCCCAAAGTCAGTGAGTGGCCACCTTGTTTGTACGGCACATATTAAGTGACTAAAATGAATTTAGGAGGATCAGAAACATAATCTTGTCCTCCTCGTGTGACAATAAAATGGGACTAATTAATCTGATCTTTTAGATGGAAATACCAGTCCGGGAGCACCTTGCTTGAATTAATCCAAATGCGAACCTTTAATCCAGCCTCATTTATCTGTGGCAAGCAAATACCACGATTATCTGGCTAAACACATGGATTAAAGATCATTTAGGCTATTCAGTCTTTGACTGAGAAGTGTTCATTGTAAAATACAGAGCTAGTGCTCCAGTGCAGTGATGGAAAAAACAGTTCAAGTTCTTGTTCTTCACTCTCCAACGCAATAACTGTAGGTCTGTTGCCTTGGCCATTCTCTTGAGGGCTTGACTTTCTAAAGTGTGGGGTTCCTGAAGGGTGCAGTTGAGATCAGGAGGATCTGTGGGAGCAGGGAATCGTGAGAGCATCAAGGCAATTGCATCTTCTTCTGTCATCCTACCTCCCTATGCAGTCTGCTGAAATAAGATGTTAAAATAACTTGCTCAGTTTCCACTCATTCTGTGATTTGCTTTGAGGAGGCAAGTGGTGGATAGTCCAACCATTAAGAGACTTGGTACTATCCTAACTCATGTGATGTGTAACTCCGACCATAAATCCTTTGTGACACTCTGTGAAAGGCACTAGAAAATAAGAAAGTCTGTGTGTCAGAGCTGGTTTTCCTCCAAGCCCCGAGCAGGGCAGTAACCTGTTTCTTCTTGCCAGAGTGTCTTCTCTTCTGGAGCACTTGTCTCACGTTAGCTGGAGAGGGTCACAGCAGAGCTACCATCTCCTCGAGACGGAGCCTTGACATTTCTGCTCTTAGCTTCAGCTCACCAAAGATGTATCCTGATGAGAAGTCTCAACAGACAAACACCTGAGTTCTTTTATATATTTAACACTCATTGTTTTCTAGCCCCAAGTGGGCTGAAAGGCGTGTGTCTTTCTTGCACGTGTATGATGACTATAAAAAGATTCATAGACAGCCAGCTTCTTTGTGGACAGCAGTGAAAAAAGTAGAGCTTTGTGTTGAAAAACCCTGGTGAGCAAAGATGCAGAAAGGTCTAAAAGCAGCACATGAGGCGATCTTGTCTCTTACTATGGCAGGAAAAGGAATATTCAATCCACAAAAGTACAGGGAGGATGGAGAAATTATCATGCAGTCAAAACCAGCCAATTTGGTAGTACCACAGACAGGACTTCCCTTAAATCACTTTCTTGCATATAAACCATTATGAGCAACTAATTTCCATTCCTTTCAACACATACATCCTTTCTGAAACGTACCTTAGTATTTTTCTTAAAACAGGCATATTGTGCCTTAAGGAGCCAGCAAATAGGGCTGAATTTTCATGTTTGCATCTTGGTGAGCTGCAGCTCAAGAAAACTCAGCTGCTGTTTGGCTTTCCATTCCCCTCGTGATCTGAATGTCAGTTCCTGCTCTTTTGGGATTAGAGATCACTGCTAAATAGTCTGCAACGGTGAATTTATTTAATGACTTTCTGGGTGATGATGGACTCAAAGGGGGATTTGTTTCTCTTCCTATACCTCCATTCTGTATTGAAGAAAAATTAAGATCTCCGTTTGGTTGAATTAGTGAAATATGAAGATAAAAGTCATAGCAATCAAGGTAACATTTTATAGGTAAATAACATTTGCCAGAAAGTTTGAGAGTTGTTGGTTTTGATGTAGTCCATTAGGATGATCAAATTGATTATCTTTTTGTTTTGGGGGGGTTTTTTCAATTGGTTTGGTTTTTTTTTCCCTCAGGATACTTCTTCCATCCTTGAGCCACTTCTTGAACCACGATGATTTAAAATGAAGGAGGCACAGCAAAGCTGCTGCTGTTCCAGTTCACTGATAAATATTCAGTATGCTTTTTGTAGCTGTTATGTATGATAGGAATAAACCAAAGTACAAGGGTTTAATGCTGTTCAGAGCTGTTCCTTTGCTTTGACTCATTTTACTAGCAAGTTCCAATTATTTTTTTTACTCTCCTACCAATAGATGTTAATTAACAGTGGAAGCAGGATGTAATAAACTGCATGGATTTAACATCTAATTTAAACTTGGCGATGTTATGTCTCAGGTTCTGCAGGAGATTGGAGAAGGAGCAATAGAAAGTTTTTATTTTTACCCTTTCTTCAGAAACCACATGCCGAGGTTACAGGGAAGGATCTGATGATAAATGAGAGAGCAGGAAAACAAAGCACTCCTAAGCCTGGACGTGTTGGAATTTAGCAACCGTGGGGATTTTCTGAAGGCTCTGGCTTTTGAAAGTTCCTTCAAATAATGGTTTAAGACTTGCTGAGAGCAAATCCCCACATCTCTGGAAGCTTGCATTTGAGTAACAGATGACAATACAGAAGATCCCTAAGGGTTTAATGGTCTTAGTTTTGTTTGCATGTTAAAGGCTTGTTTAGATTTTTAGTTAAAGCAAGCTAAATACTGACACCAAAAGTATAAAATCAGGATGAAGTGAGAGGATTCTAAAGAGGACAGAGGGCTGAGGGGAAGCTACCACTTCCAAAGTGTATGGCCATCAACGGGAGTCTGCAGCTCCCTGGAGAGCTTGAGGTCTTCTGGCTTGGTGCCTGTACACGTGAGCCTTCTGAACTCAGTCCCATTGCCAACGGATCAGAAAACCTGAGCTTTCCTTTCCAAAAAAATGATTGTTCTGTTACGATAAGTATTCCTTGCAAAGCTGATGGGCGTGACTTGGAGTCCGAGTTGGGTTTGAGCATCTTGCAAGAGGAAGTGAGGTGAATTCCTTGTTTGTATGCACCAGCAAAAGAGCCTTTTGAATCGGTGTCCGGAGCTTCCTGACTCGGTGAGAATAGGTGCTCGAGCGTGGTCTCTTTTTTTCCCCTTTTAAAATTACCTGTGAAGTTAATTCTTGGGGTATTCTAAGAGTTTGTTCAGTTCTTCTGAGCTGCAGGATGACTAGCTAGTTTACACCCAGATAAACCAGTTCAGCTCTGTTAATGTGTGCGTGTAGACGCACGGCCAATAAAAGGCAGCTTCACTCAGCATTGCTTTCCCTTCCTCATCTTGTGGATTCGAAGCTTTGCAGTCCTCCTGTTTCAAAAGTGCTTATGCACACTGCTGTGCCTTAAATATTCAACCCCTAAGCTAGAAAGAAGTTAGGATAGAAAAGCCACAAAACTCAGGTTCTTGTTGAAAGAAGCGAAGTGGACACGGTCAGGAAAGAGGGTGGAACAGGCTGAATTGATGCTGTGGGTTACTAATATCTGCTCGATCCTAATGCAGACTGCCAGTTTGGAATTGGCAAGGCTTACTCCAGCATTTTAGAGACCTGTCTCATCCAGTTTGGAGAGACCAGAATGCCCGATGCTGTTCTCAAGGCTGGTCTGAGCATGATTTTAGTGACAAGGAGTTTCCAAGTTCTGGAATGAAACAGGAATTCCCTGTAAGCCACTGTTAAAAGTTGCAGAGCAATAAAAGACCAAATAAGCCTGTTGAAGAGGCAAGCAATTTTTTTTCTTCTTCTACTTCTCTAAAAAGAGTGAACTCTTTTCATGTTAATACCTTTCAGAACCTGAAGGAATCGTTTCCATTCTTTTTGTGTGTGTAGAACGTGAATGGAGGCATCTTCTGGGAGCTCTACCTCATCTATTGGCTGCAGGCTGGACTGAAGAAAATAGTCAAGTTTGTACTGTGCTCACTGATAATGATAAAAAAAATAATGAAAGAAGGAGCAAATCTTTCACATGAAATGGTTTTGCTTCCAGATGCATTTTATTTAACAGGCTCGAACCAGAATGGATTTCATTCACTCATTAAAACACAGAAGAGCAAAAAGTCTCAAAGCCAAACAACCAGCCTTCTCAGATGAGTTAACTGTGCTTGTTTTACAGCAAGAAGCAAGTTCCTTAGTGTGGAAATTTGCTTGCCTAAGGTCAGAGTGAATTGATAACAGATCCCAAACCAGGACCCAGGATGATGGTTTCAAGGCTCTAATTACAAACTGCAAAGGGAGTAGTTGTCTTAAGCTATTTTATTGCTTCGCATCTTTGACCTGAACGTAGTCAAGAAAAATCAATATTTTCCATAGACTTCTGGAGCTGGCTTTGTGGGTGGATGAGGATTATTTGATTTATTTAAAGAGGCTCGTGGCATGAAGTAAATGCTGTCACAGAGCTCGTCGCCACTTACTGGAGGGAAAGCGATGATTTTTAAAGAGGCTGCTATTTGCACATCTATTGATCTTTTGGTGGGGCCGTAGCTACTGTGGTCCCTTTGTGATGGCAGATTCTTTTATCAGCCATGCATCATGTGTTTCTTCCTCAATCCGTTCATGTTCCCTTTAGGCACTGGCAGAGCATGGCAAAGCAGTCCCTGTTTTCTGGCAGAAGGTGGCATTTTCTTTCTGAGCTGGACCGTTCATCCTCTATCATTGCCATGCTAAAAATGTCTCGTAATTAAGAACTGATCAAAGTTCGGGTTCTGACCCGAGGTTATTACTTTGTCCTGTGTGTTTCTGACATAAAAATGGGAGCTTCTCAATCTACTGTTCAGTGAAGCAAATACTTCCCAGAGGATACCAATAAGTAACAAAAGGCTAAGTAAGAGAATCTCTATCGTTGCTCTTGACAGCAATAATAGACAACTGATGGCGTGCTTTGGCTCATTAATTTAAACACCAGTGGAATTAAGAAAGTCTCTTGCAGTGTTACCAGAATGATGATTGCCAGTTGCAAATTACAGGGCTTTCTAGATCTGCTTTACTGTGCGCTTCAAAGAAGATTGACTTGATGGTATATTTTAATACTGTTAAACTGCTGCGTGTACAATATAATGAGTTCCTAACCTTGTTTGATCAAAATGAATCAAGCAAACTTGTTAAAGTCCTTAAAATCTCATAATTTATGAAGTTTAAAAAAT
Source organism: Todiramphus chloris collaris (assembly GCA_025345505.1). Taxonomy (NCBI): domain Eukaryota; kingdom Metazoa; phylum Chordata; class Aves; order Coraciiformes; family Alcedinidae; genus Todiramphus; species Todiramphus chloris. The sequence goes on along the minus strand of JANVCC010000125.1, from coordinate 2,149,249 downwards.
GATTTTAAAAATAGAGCCTAATTGAGGTACATATTGCCATTTCTGCTTCTTCATGCTCCACAAAGCCAATTAATTCAGCAAGCCAGAATGTGTGACAAGGAGGAACTGAGCACAGCCCAAGGGTACTCATATCTTTGATGGTTTATTTTTGGATGGGATGCAGGCGAGAAACTTTTGAGCCTGTGAAATTGCCGAAGTGCCTAGGTAAGCGCAAAGGCACCGAATGCCACCGATGTCTGAACGCGGGGAGATGCGTGAGACGGGGACGCTGCCTCAAATGGGAAGCCGAGACGTTGAGCGTGCATCACGGGTTGTGCTGGTAGAGGTTATTTGGTGTTGTAGGTTGACCACCCTTTCAGGTGCTAGTGTTTGTAAGAATGTATATTCTAGCAAAACCAGGCAAGCTCGGGGGTTTTCTGTGTGCATCTCATTTGTAAGGGGGCTCGGAGAGATGGAAACCTTCTTTCCTCAGAAGGTTTCCAGCTGCCACTGCATCACTAATGAGAAAAGGAGGCTGATCTGGAGGAGTTCTTATCCAGATGGCTGGAGGACTTCTGTGGCCCAGATCAGAGTAGTGCAAAAGGTTGGAAGATCAGCAAGAACTTGCTGCCTTAGAGACGAGATTTTTTCAGTTTAATATTCATGACTTCCAGATAGCTTAGGTCAGTCCTCCAAACTCAGAGAAGAGGATAAATAAAATATTTCAGGAGTGGCTCGTGGATGGCACGTGGCATCATCTTAATCCTTTTCCTCCTCTGAGAATTCGTTTTTCAGAAACAAAATACCGTAAAACATGAGGTTCGTACTCGGCTGAATTCAGCCGTGTGTGAATATTCTAATAAATGTTTGCTTTCAGTTCCTCTTTGTCTGTTACTTGGGGATATTTGCATCTAAACCAGGAAAGTTGTCTTATTTACAGGTCACAGGACAATTTCTTTCCTACCTGGCAAAAAGATAACGGCCTTTGTAAGTAGAATAAACCAACGAGTTGCTTCTTTACCCTCTGGTGCTCTTTAATCAGTTTACCATCCTGTTTTTCCAGACAGGGTTTTCTGAGTACTACCAGGCTGATACTCTGAAGATAGATTTTTCTTTTCTTTTCTTTTTTTTTTTTTGCTAGTGTATCTGTGAAGTGCCTTGAGCACAAAGTCATTATCTGAGAGCTACAAACTAAAATTGATCTGGTTTAGACTTAGCATAATTTCCATGTCTGGGGCTGACCCAGAACGTTATTGTCCACCAGGTTTCTGAAAATGTCAAGAGCCAGAGGGGGAGGTCCCAGTGAAATTGAAGTTCTTCCTTCCCTTGAAGTAACTGAATTTTCAAGTCCCCAGGCCCTGTAAATAAAAGAGAAAAATTGGTAATGAGGAAGGGAATTAATAGGATAGTCTTTCACACGATTTATATAGCTTTCAAAAACTGTTGCGTTATTGTGTTTAAAAGTGCTGGTCTGCAGCACTTTGGCACCAGGAAGATAAGATTAAAGACTCGAAGGGGCAGCTCTGGGAATTAGAAGCTAGAAGAGCTGATGGATTTGAAATGAAATAAAAGCTGCTATTGGAGAAAATTTATTTGGAAGCTAAAATAGCGTGGCTGGCGATGAAGTATTCAGAGGGCTCGGGTGTTTACCTTGACGTACGCGTCACATTTCAATTTAGCAGCCAAGTGCTTTCTTCGGCCGCTGTTGTCGTTATGGAAATCAGCCGAATGAATCTCTGCCATGGCATTCATTATGGAGCAGATTGGAATCGGAGGCAAAGGTACCGTTAGGCAGATGTGATACCCTGGTCGGAAGTGTGGGCAAAGTCATCGCAAGCCTCTGGAAAACACTGCGCTTGAAAGTTGCAACCAGAAGTTAGAATGGCCTTTTGATTGGAAGGGTGGGGGACAAAGGAGCGGGCACTGATGCATCTGCAGAGCATCTGTCTTTCCTGAAATTCTCCTTTTTGAGGAAGGTGTTTATTTGAAAATAGCATTTGTAATGAAGTGCATCTTTGCGGCGTCAACCTTATTTTAGGGAAACAAGGGCATAGGTTCTAGTATGAGAGGGGATGTGTTCACTATTTCAATTTCTGTAGGCTTAGAAACTCCTCTTTCCCTCTTACTCTCAAACATGTCTATGTTCTCCTTTATTCTTGCTGTGAAAACAGCTGAATTCTCAGGCACAGAACCATTGTCGTGTTCGTAGCTCTACCGTGCAGATGATGCATTCAGGTTGGGATGAAGTTGCCTGCTTCTGAAGGACTCTTACCAGTGGAGTACTCCCAAGTTCCTATGATTTTCCAGTTTTTACCAGAAAGTCTTCTCTTTGAGTACAGTTCTTGGTAAAACCCTCAACTTTGGGACTTCTTTTTGGTAATTTCCTGGATGAAAACTCACGTGAAAGAGGTCAACGTGGCTAATTATGGGTTTAAATTGAATGCATGATCTTTTCATTGGAGGCTGTCTGGTTTTTGCCTGCGATTTGCTGCAGGCAGTTTTTGCTAAGAATTTCCATCTCCTGATACTGTTGAGTTATCTGTCCAACTTTTCCCATCCAAGAGCTTTAGAAGTTTTCTAGGCAAACAAATTGATTGTTACACTGCAGTGTAGGAGGATTTTGTGTTGCGTTTGCTTGAAAATGTTATTGCTCCTGGAGCTTTGTTGTTAAACTAACAAACTTCTGTAGTCCCTTGCTTTTTTTTTTCTGCTCCATTTGCACCTTTTTTTTTGCCAATTGCATGGAAATGATCTACAGTAAAGTTAAAAGGAAGTTAATGAACACAACATGCAGGAATTAACAGAACTGAGAGTAGGAATAATAAATAATATAATAATAAATAATGAATAATATAATAATAAATAATAATAAATATTCTTAAAAGAAGTTTGGTGTCAGCAGAAGCCAGGACCACAAGATGAATTATTTCTTTTCCTTCTTAATTTGTTCTCAGGCTACTTCTCTACGCTATTTAGTACAAGAGGAAACAGAATAAAGTTTCTACCAGTTATTTCCAGGAAGAAAAGAGGTGGTTTATTGAGAAAGGTGGCTCATGGAGAAACAATGTGAGGCAGAAGCACTTAAAGCAGACTGGGGCTAAAGATTCTTGAAAGCTAACCTGTTTTTTTTCTAGCGTATAATTGCCATGCTGTTTACTAGTAGTTAGCCTATTAAGACCATATAGAAGATATTAAGACCATATAGAAGATATTAAGACCATATAGAATATATTAAGACCGTATAGAGTACTTAAATGTTAGCAAGAAGCGTCTATGGGCAAGTTACACAGCTAACAGTTCTGTGGATGCTGCAGGTGAGATAAAACACATGCTTTGCAAGCTCCTGCATATAGGACTACGACTTCACCTCATGGGAAATCTTACTTTGCTGTCGTTGGGACAGAAGCATCAACCTTGCCTTGAGTATTTCATACATCCCAGAATGAGGTGGGAAACTGTATGTTGTCTCGGTGCTGCGTGACACGCACATATACACTGTATCTACACCAGGTAAATAATACCTGTAGTACTTGCACTCTTACCTTGCAGTGCTGTTTTATTCCTAGTACTCAGGAGAAAACATATTTGTATTCAGAGTTAAGTCAAGCCAAGCTATAGGAAAGGAAAAAAAAGGGGGGGGGGGAATTTTTTCTGGGTAGCAAATCTAGGCACTCTGGGTAGCAAATCTGGCATTTGTGCTACAGGACTGAAATTGTCTGCCTTAGGCTGTCAAGCAAGCTCTGCCCTTCAGCCCTCCTGCTATGAATATATTCTGTATCTGAAACCGTGGGCATCGGTCTGACTCCCTGGAAATGAAACTCATGTCCTGAAATTTTGAGTCCTTGTTGTCTGGAGGAACTGGCAGTCGAGACCAGAAGATGATTCCTGCGCCTAGATTGTTTAGTTTAGTTTTCAGGCTGACATTTTTTTGTGCTGTTTGGCAGCAGAAATAATTGGTATATATGACAAGCGCTGCTATCACTGCTTGTTTTTCTGGCAGGGCACCTGGTACAGATGATTTCTTTTCTCTAAATAGACTACCCTCTCATTTCCCCCTTCCCTTCTATGGGAGATTTTCTACTCTTCACCCTGATGCCATCCCCTGTTTGCTCTATGAATCTTCTTCCAATTGAAATGCAGATTTTCACCCCCGAAGTCTTCATTTCTTCCTCTTCCCTTGCCGCTTCGTGAAGCGATGGCCTGGATGAGGAGAGGTGGTTAGTTGAGATGGGAGCCTTTCATCTGAAGCTCAGATGTGCTGATGCACGGGCAATCATAGCAATGTTCAGTCTTCTCCCTCTGGGTGAGAGCCTGGGCTGGATCTATCTCCACACTCTTTTTTTTCTTCTGCATTTGTATGAAGTCGGTAGTTTGGATTCTACGTCTCTTGCCTACAAGAAGAGCAGAGTTCAGAGCCCCCTTGGGTGTATCAGTGGTGTTTGAAATAAGCAGAAAATAAGCAAGCGTGGGAGCTCTGGAGACCACAGTAGCACTGCTGCCCAGCAAACGCTGCAAAACAAGAGCCACTAAAAACAGGATGGGTTTTTGTTCAAGTACAGCAGCCAAAAGAACAGCAGGAGGGAAGTGGGTAACCTGGCCGTTGGCGATGATTTCTCCGTGCATCCCAAAAGTTTCTAAATTAATGAACTTTTGAGCAGAGCGTGGCGGAGTCAGATGCATCACCCAATCTTCTTAACAATCACATCTGGAGTTTGCCATGAGAAACCACCAGCTTGGGAAGCAAACAGGGGGAGATTTCACTGCAGAAATCTTCTCGTGCCATGAAATCACGAAGTTCCTTGAATTGCCTGAAGCTCTAGGATAGGTTTGAAAACCCTGGAATTAAAAGCTGATCTCCCATGGCACAATCCGTACAGAGGGGCCTTCTCCTCCTGAGCTAGGAAGAATAGCAAAATGTAAGCAAAGTTTTGGGGAAGAAGAGAAGTAATTAATGAATTCACACTAGAAAAGTCGTTCTGGACCAGCACCTTCTTAGTCCTGATTTGCCCAGAGAGATGGGTGAAGGTCATGGCTTGGCTTGGCTTGTCTGCACAGAGATGGTCTCTGTCTTGGGCAGAATGCAAGATGTGTCCCTTGCTACGTTGGAAAAACCTTGATTTGGATGTGTGGGTTAAAAATAGGGAATTCTATGTAGCTTATGGTGCTTTTTTTTTTTCCTGTGGTTGTGGGGTTTTTTGGTTGGTTATTTTTTTGGAAATTAAAGTAAAATTTAACTTAGCTTTAGAGAACAACGGCCGCAGCATATGTATGGTGAAAATGCACAGGGGAAATAAAACGCCTGTCTTGGAGAGAAATGAGAGAACCATTTGCTCTTAGTTAATGCAGTAAAAATGCAAAAAAAAAAAAAAAAAAAGTAGTACTCAGACGGATTTTGTTTTAATCTAAACTTGATAACATCAGATTTGAAGGACTGGATGAACTGTGCATGAAGCTAATTATAATGATAATCCCCAAAATCAATACAGAGGAGACTTTGCTTATTCAGTAGAAATGTCTTAATTGGGACATTCAAGGAATTAAGCAAAATTAACCCTTTCCTCTCCGAGTATATTTTGAAAGGAAGATGTATTTTCTGACTCTAAGTGATTTATGGGAGAAGGGATTTCATTGAATGTCAAGTCTTTAGGCAGTTATCTCAGCTGAGAGCAGAATCCAATTTGTGCACATCTGCACTATGAATTCAGTTGCTATGCGCTGCATTTATTTGTATCTTTAGACTGATTCCTGTGGAATGAGGCTTTCTGTGCTTCTGCTTATCTCTTGTCAGCCCCTACTACATTTTTAACTTATTGGGCAACCTACCCCAAATTTGAAGGAGTGGAGGAGTGCTCAAATGTAATTTAAAGGTCTGCCAGTTCTGGAGAAAACTGAAGAAAGAGACCCCAAATGTGAGCAAACGTGGGAAAAGGCTGTAGAATTTGCCTGGCTTGTGTCGTGATTAGCAGCAGATAATTTATAGGTCCAAATTAAGCCCAGCACTTAATCACTTCTGCTTAGTGAAGGTGACCTTACGATGGAGAGGAGCACGAAGGCAGAGCGCACGTGGCCCTCCAGAGCTGCTGTTTGCTGGGTTTTGGCATCACATTGGCAAGTTATTGTGTGTCTCAGATCCTTTGTGTCTCAAACCAAGCTCTGAAGGAACTGGTGTGGGAAATAGTGGTCATCTGGTCTGGATGCCTGAAGTACATCAAGGGTGGACCACCTTGCCCAGAAGCAGAGTGGGCAAGCCTGTGTCTACACTGTACTTTCTACTCAAACTCTTGTTTTCAAAACCAGTTGACTGTGCTGTTGTTTTACTGGATGGTATTTTTGGTTAAATTGTTCTATCTAAAGCCTAGTTATTGTTGTGGGTAGGTGCTGGACAAAGTTGTCCTCTTAAGCTTGATCAGCAGCATCAGATGGTGAAGTATCTCTCTGAAGCGTGTCTTCTGTATAATTTCTATACCCTATTTAAACATTGAATAAAACCCCATATAGAATCATTAGCATTGTTTAGGCTGGAAAAGACCTTTTAAGATCGAGTCCAACCACTAACCCAGCACTGCCAAGTCCACCAGTAGACCACGTCCCTAAGTGCAACATCTACACCCCTTTTAAGTACATCCAGGGAGGGATGGTGGCTCACCTACTACTCCATGATAAATACAGGCATTAAAAAACCCCCAAACAACAAACTCATAAAAATTAATCACTGTTTTTTTGTATTTTCTAACTGAATTCAAGCCTCTCCTGAGATGGAGATAAGCTGTCCGGGATCGGTGATGTATATTAATTTCTTGGCTGGTGTAATGAGGCGTGTAGTTGTCGTGCAGGGTCACTCTGGGCATAGGAAACCCTGCCAGTGGGCAGTGATCACTTGCATTCTGTCCTGCCCAGGTGGAATCACAGAGATTTGGCCTCACCAGCCCAGGCTGTAGCCAAGAGCTCATCCTGCATGCAGAAACTTGAAAGATCAGCTGGTGCCTTCTGCGAATGGCAGGGGAGCAGAGATTAGTCAGGAGCGGGTCTAGTTTGTATGTCAGCATATTTTACGTTGCCGTTCTTTATTCTTGGTTTCATCATTCAAATCCATTGATACCTCTTGTGCCATCTTCTGCTACTTCTCGAGCTTGCTTGACTACATTTTGAACTTCATTGGCATTGCAGTCCTTTCACTGCTGCATTCTTGACACAAGCTGAGGATGCATCGTTTAGCGTGATCCTTGTGTTGTGCTTTGTTCAACGGAATGACGACAGCAGGATGATGTATGTTGTGCTAAATATATCCCCGGAGTTTAAAATTGGCATTTGGCTGGACACAGGGGGGCCGTGGTGTACAACATCAAAAGTCCTGCTTAAAGAGATCATGTTTCTTCATAAAAAAATGACATATTTTTGTCAGTTCTCAAGGTGTGTTCTAGCTCGGGTTATTTTTTCTACGTTGCTTTCACCTGCACTGTCATATGTGGTAAAAAGATGTTCCAAGCCCTACATCTAATACTGGAGGACAGTCATATAATCAACAGGAGATATTTTTAAACTAGAATTAGTTTTAACAGCAAAGCAGAGTATTTTCTTAATACCTGCTGATGAGTTTGGTCAGCTGTTAATTGAAGGCCCATAAATCCAGGCTCTGATTTTTAGAGTGACTCTATTTTTCTTGCCTGATTGGCCGTATGACTTTGAGCTGTCATTGAGAGGCTTCTTTGCTGGAATCAGTAATTTAGTTAGATGCAGCGTGATATGCTTTCGGTGAGGAGAACTTTCCCATAACTCAGTTTAGCATGAAAATGTAAAAGAATTGTTCTCGTCACTTTTTATAGCGGAATGGGAAGAACAGCTCTTATTTCAAAGGTGTCCTGCATTATCGATGGCTAATCACAAACAGCTATTTTGAGTTTAAGAACAACAATTTGTACCCCAACGTAAAGCCATCTGCCTGCAGAATCCAGATTCTGTGCTTTTGAGAAGATGCTTCGTGCTGCTTCTCATGGGCTGCACACAACTGGTACCTTGCAGTTCAGCTGCTCAGCTGCTGTTGAGTCGAGTGCGTGTCTTTTTTCAGTAGATATTTAGATGGTGAGTGGTTTGCTCATTGACTGGTCCAGCAGAACATGAAACCCAGGTGCAGGGTCATTCCTCACACACTTGTGCACAGCTCAGCCAACGCTGGGATGTGACCAGTTCTCAGCATGGGCCAGGTTATTTGGAAATACTGTTTTTGTCCTTTATTTGAGCTACTTGACAGTGAGGAAAAGGGATGGGAAAGAAAAGATTATTTTAGGTATTAAGATAATTTAGATATTTAGACTATTTAGATATTAAGGGGTATTTAGATACTAAGGGGTAAGTGGTTAAGCAGCAAAAATACCATGGCATACTTGAATTGCATGGGCATTGAGCTGAAGACAATCGCTCCTTATATGTCTCTAGCTGGAGAGAACAAAGACATGGTGAAAATAAGGAAAAGGGGGGAAAAAGTGGCTGGTTTTCATTCTCTGAAAGAGTCTTGCTTTCCCAGCCTGGTATCACTTGTGATAGCAGAAATTATTTACTGCAGAGCTTCAGGGTTGGTTGGTTTAGTGTAGCTGATACAATGAGTTCACGTTAAGAAAAAGCAATTGCAGGAATGGGCAGGAAGGAGAAGTCAGATGTCCTGGGATTGGCAGCTGTGATGGAAGCTGCATTTGAGACCTCCAAAGTTCAGCAGTGAAACGGCAGCTGGTGGCTAGTAGGTGGGTGGGATTTAGTGTGTCTAAATACTGATGTATTTTCACCTAAAGATGCCTGTGCCAAGCTGATTGCCCCAAACAACAGGCAGAAGTTTCTCAGGTGTCTCTCTCCTTGTCCTCTCTTGTGTTCTAAATACTTCTGGAAAGATGTTGTCCATTTGAATTTCTACCTCTCGAAGGTAGAATGTCCATTTGAATTTCTACCTCTCGAAGCAAAACGCGGGGTTTTGCTATCGTACGTGGCACGGTTTTAACTCCTGTGGAGAGAACAGGTCAAGATTTCATTGTATTTGCTCTGTCATTTATTCACATAAAAAGGGAAGAGTGCAAACCCAGGCAGGTTTATCCGTTTCTAACAGATTAAAACTACGGTCTGGTGATGAATTGAGAAGTCATTTTAGTCAAACTTGCATCTGATGGATTTTCCTGTCATTTGTTATTCTTAGGGACTGGAGGAAGAGGAAGTGGCAAAGCATTAGCACTTGGCCTAAACTTAATTTGCCTGTGCTTAAAAAACAGGGAAAAAGTTCTCTGTCAGCCTTTTTGGGGGAAGTTAGAGAAGCCCCTGGCATGTTAAGCAAGCTGTTGAGATTCCATAGCAATGAATAATACATGCGTACCAGTGGAGAGATCTCGCTGCTGATTATTTAAGTGACTATTTTTGTGGCCAAACTACTTGTGAAATATGCAGAGAGTTTCTTACAATTAGCAGAAGCGGTAAAAGGAGGGGGGGCTCTTAGTGAGAGGCAAGATGTAAAGATGCACCTGTGACCTCCACATTTCCTCCTCGCTGAGCTTGATGTCTCCTCTGAAGCTTGCCTGGATCTGTGGAGTCCATGGGAGAGCACCCATGCCTGGGTGTCCTTCCTATTTCAGGTGTGTGACATCACCTAGACTGAAATTAGGTGATGAGAAGGAATATTGTAACATCTCTTTCTCTTCGGGGTTCTTTCTAGTTGCCTTCTAGTGCTACCTCAAACAACAGGACTGCCCTGTGTCTTATTCTTCCATTCATTTGGACTTCTATAAAAAAATCCATGTGCACGCTTAAACAATCAGTTGAAATCAGTCATGATTATTGTGAATTAATTAGTTCTGATTAATCATGAATATTCTGTGGGTACAGTTTTCTTGTGTTTTATTTGCTCCATCTCTTTTTGACTCATGTCACTAAAAAAAAAAGTATTCAAGTTTCCTTATTTAAGAATCTGGCATTATTTTATATAAATGACAGAAGCTGTAGGTGCAGTAGCTGGACAGTCTGAATTCCTCTCTTCATGAGCAGTCCGGGGCTCACTTCTTCCCTGCAGCAGTGCTGGCATCCCCGAAATCCATTCCAAGGGGAGTAACATCAGCTTCTTTCACACATAAACTCTGCTTTTACCTTTGTTTTTCTGTGAAGTTATTTCTGTGTGTTATTTCACCCAGGGACTGGTAAAGAGCTTTCGTTCCTCATCCCGAAGGGCTGTGACTACACTACAACGAGGTACCAAAGATGGGTATCTTCTCAGATATGTTTACTCAGATAAAGAAAGATATCTCAGATGTATTTATTCCACGTTGGCTCATTGCAGTGAGCTGAATTCAGTGTATTGCCCAGGCGCTGGATGCAAGATGCAAAACGCATTAGAGGATTCAGGTCGTTGAAGATATTCACGGTAGGGTCCTTCAGCTTGTTGAAAATGCTGTTATCTGACCACCTTAGGACTTCTTGTAGCCTTCTGGTATCACATGAACTGAAATCACTGGAGAGAACTTCCTCCCTTGTGTTTGACCATATCAAACACTTCACACGTGGATTCTGATTATCACCTGATCAGCTAACAAGAGCTTTAGCTTCACTTTTAAAGATCTCAGATGCAGCTCTCACCTCTCAAGTCAAGCTCTATAGCCTCTGTTTTTCTGTCATCCTGTCTCATTATTTCAGCTTTTCAGCGGTTTGCCTCCTTTATTCCTCTTACGTGGCCTCTAACATGTGTCACAGCACCATTTGGCTCACAGTTCAATTCACTTAGGTTCCTCATTGGGACCGTTTTGCTTAAATCAAGAGTAAAAAGGTTCTTTATGTTGATAAGAATGTGACTCCATGCAAATTCTATACCAAACCTTCTTTGCTTGCACCTCGCTTCAGTTTGTGTGCCTTGTTCCCTCAGCTTTTGTATTTATGCTTTTGGTTCCATAGAGCTTCAGAGGTTTTGAAGCTCATTTATAAATTTTCTTCATCCTCAGAATGCTTGCATCAGGCATTTTCTTCTTCCAGCAGCAGAAGACTTCATCTGGTAGGTTGTTTTTAGTTATATGGTAATCTTATTCTTAGGAATTAAGTCTAATGCCTGTGATTTTTCTCCCACACTTTACAATAATGATCCCAAATTCTTTCTAATGATTGTGTACTGAAAATATGACAGTGACCTGGAAATGCAGCTCTTGACAGAGATACGGTACTTTGGTGGTCACTGTCTCTGATCATCATTGCAAATTACTCATAGCAGAATAAATACCTCCTCAGTTTGCCTTATTTCCTACCATCTCTGACCTCTTCGATTTCCACTTCTTTCTCTTCCATACATCAAAAGCAATGCACAAATAAACACAGTTTATAAATAGAATGAAGAGGGGATAATTAGTTGGAGTAAGGGAAGAGTTTGCAGCATTCTTGTGACTTGGTTCATTGGTGACTACTAGATTTAAGCTCAAGAAAAATAATTTTAATAAGCATCTTTGCAGTCTCTGCCCATTGCTGCCTGCCCCAGGAAATGCATGAGTACTTCAGAGCTTTCATGTGCTCATCTGTGTCTTCCTTTTGGAGGAGCTAATGGAATTCACTCTGTAATTTCATTGAGCAGATCTATTGCTTTTCTGTCTCGTTTAGGTTATGTGAAAGAATAGAGCAAGGAAAAAGATGTGCAGTCTTGGCAAGAACAGAGATTGTTCAAGACACAAATATTCTTAGAACTGTGTCATAATGATTGTTTATTTAAAAGAATATGTCAGCTATAATGGAGCCATGACACTATTAGATGTGGATTTTTGTGTTGTGTGCCTGCACATTACTGAGAGGAGCAAGTTTGTGGTTTGATTCTTGGGTTTCTTTTTTTTCTTTTTCATTTTTCTTTTGGAATATGCTAAACAGGAGGGTGATAAGTAGAAAGGCATGCTCAAAAATGTACTATAGAGAGATGGAGACATCTCAGTTAACTCAGTCTGTAACACAGGATTAAGTGTGGCTGACCAGAATGAGGTAGTTAAACAGAGCCTTCAGAGAAGATTTAGGCCTGAACGTAGAGAAAACAAAATTTTTGGGGCACAATAACAATAGAGCCAAAGGATCTGTCGAGTTCATCTCCTCTGCAGTTCTACCAATTGCATTATCCTTCTGACCTTCCATATTACACGTCTCTGTGTTTAGGAGGAGCAGCCTTTTGTGTAAGGCTGGAAGAAGATTTTCTGTTATTTCCTTATTTATTTATTTTTTCATATTCTTTTCAGATATTTCTGAAAATGTGTTCATATAATCTCAGCTTCCACAGAGTTAGAAACATTTTGGCAGACCCATGGTGGTCATCTGGTCCCGTTTCCCATTCAAAGAGAGGCTGTTGCCAATAGTAGATCAGGTCAGATGTCACTCTTCTATCAGGATGTTAAAAGTCTCCTTAAAAGTTCCTATACATTCATCTCCATCCTTCCAAATACCAAGCTCTGACCCTTTCCAAAAGTTACTGGGTTAATCTGTTGTCCCGCTGCCTACCGCTGATTTCTGAGTTTAATGACAGCCTGTATGAGTCCGTCTGTGTCGTTTGAACTTCAGCATTTCAGCTCTTGGAAAGCCACACAGGATGTACCAGGCACAAAGTAATAAACGTCAGATGGTTTCTACTGCCAAGACTGGATGGGAATTGATAGAGCTGAGAGAGAAAAAGATCATTTGAAGAAGTAAGTCAGGTCCTGTGCTGCAAAACACCTGAGAAAACAAATCCAAGTTTCATCATTGGAAACAATGCCTTGGCCCCCCTCTCATTAGAAAGCCTGATACATTGGGTAATATGTGTTAATATGAAGCAAATTCAACTTTTTCTCATATAAAACTTTACTTGCTGTTGACCTGATTTTGCTCTCTAGCCCATTTTTCCTCACTAGATGTAGCCATCCAGACTGCATCTTCCGAGAAAAACTTGTTCATCCCTACAATAAGAGCTGGATGATGGCAGTTGGGTGTCAGTTTTGGAGCCTGCCATAGCAGAAATGAATCACAGAATGTTGGGGGTTGGAAGGGACCTTGAAAGATGATCTAGTCCAAACCCCCCTGCCAGAGCAGGATCACCTGCAGCAGGTCACAGGGAAAAGAAGGGTTATATAGAATCATAGAGTATCTCTAGTTGATCCAAAAACTAAAACTACCTACCCACCCAAAACTAAACCACAAGACTAAAAGCATCACCCAGATGCTCCTTGAACTGTGACGGGCTTGGTGCTGTGATCACTTCCACATACAACTCCAGTCACCTGCTGTAAGAGCAAGGATGGGGGAGGAAAGTCATCTGGCCATGACCCCCTGAGAGCAAAGCATGGTGGCTCCAAGAGGAGATGCAGTGAAGTTGTGTGTGGACTGTATGGAGGATTGGCTACTGAAGCAGGTTTTTTCCAAGACTCTGTTTTCAAAGCAGCTGTGACTCTCTGATAGCTGGGTTATTCTTGTGAGAAAGAAGCTGGTTTTTGTCAGGGGAACGCGCTCCAGGATTACTGGAAAGCGTTGTTCTGCATTAGGTGAACTTCCCTTGGCTGTTGGTGGATCTCACATACTTGAACTTACTCCGAAAGGGAGGAAAACTTGTCACTTTTAGCTGTAGTGAGCTGTCAGTGTCCTGTTGACTTGGAAGAAGTAGACTCTGGAAGATTAATCCTGTCCACTGTTTAGTGCTGCCTGCCCTCTCCCCAGTTACCTGAGGGCTGATTGGGATTCCTGTAGGTCACAGCTATGGTCTTTTGAAAGCTAGCCACGGGTTGTGGTTAGAGAAATCAATTTTCCCCTAGCAATAGGTAACAAAGTGAAATACCACTTGCAAGAGCCCTCTGCCATCTGTAATCATTCTGCTTTTCTGTGCTCCTGGTTTTGCTGCGCTGAAAGTAGGAGGCAGCACTTGAGATTTTAATTTTGTGCTATCAGGAGAGTGCAGTCTGAACTGGCTCGACCAAAATGAAAAATGATGAACTTGCAGCCACTGGACAGATACGGAGGAGAAGCAATTGTTAACATTTCCAGATTATTTTATATTTAGAATCTGAATAAGCTAAATCCAGACTGAAGGATTATGACAAACGTTACAGATGGAACGTCGCAGCAGTCATTTTTGAGGAGATACAGAAACTGTATTTCTGATAAGGTTTGCACGAGGAATCCTTGAATCCCCACTGCAAATGAAAACCCCGTTTATGAGGAAAAACAATAATATAAAAACCACTCCCTTCTATCATAAACCTTAGAGAGCAAATCATTTTCATAGCCATTCACAGCCATAATGTGTTCAAAGCACTACATGTGCTATTTGTAAATTGTCTTGAAGCTGGAGAAGATTAATCTGTGCAGCTCCCGACTGTGCCTGACGCGTTGGACAGGCATCAGTGTTTTCCACAGACTTCATCTCTCCTTGTCTATCCTTCCAATGTTTACATTTCACAGAATCACAGAAGGGTAGGGGCTGGAAGGGACCTCAAAAGATCATCGAGTCCAACCCCCCTGCCAGAGCAGGACCACCTAGAGCAGGTCACACAGGAACAGATCCATGTGGGGTTGGAAAGTCTCCAGAGAAGGAGACTCCACAGCCTCCCTGGGCAGCCTGGGCCAGGCTCTGTCACTCTCAACGAGAAAAAGTTTCTCCTTATGTTTCCATGGAACCCCCTGTGTTCCAGCTTGCACCCGTTGCCCCTTGTCCTGTCACTGGGTGTCACTGAGCAGAGCCTGGCTCCATCCTCCTGACACTCACCCTTTACATCTTTATCAACATGAATGAGGTCACCCCTCAGTCTCCTCCAAGCTCCAGAGCCCCAGCTCCCTCAGCCTTTCCTCAGCAGGGAGATGCTCCACTCCCTCCATCATCTCTGTGGCTTTGCGCTGGGCTCTTTCCGGCAGTTCCCTGTCCTCCTTGTACTGAGGGACCCAGAACTGGACACAATATTCCAGATGTGGCCACACCAGGGCAGAGCAGAGGGAGAGAAGAACCAATCTCAACCTGCTAACCACACTCCTGATACACCCCAGGATACCATTGGCCTGCTTGGCCACAAGGGCACATTGCTGGCTCATGGTCACCCTGCTGCCCACCAGGACCCCCAGGTCCCTTTCCCCTACGCTGCTCTCCATCAGGTCAGTCCCCAGATTTCCTTCCAGGTAAAACTGTAAGACAGGCTCTCCCAGCTTCCTAATATTTGGAGTGTCTTTGGTTTATCACTACAGCCTTCGAAAACTTTTGAAGTCCCCGTAGCGTGTCTGCAACCTCCGCTTCATCTTTGCTTCTACTCGCAAGTGCGTAGCGTGTTACAGTGCATCCTCCTGGTTCTGGAGAACTCCAACTTTTAGCAAACACTGGAACCTTTTATTTGGAAACACCTCGCAGAACGATGAGTGAAAAATTTGAGAACCACTTGAACTTCCGCTGGAGTGTCATGAAAAATGGATGAGAGAAAATAATGGGTATTGACAATCACCTCGCTGTCAGATTTTCCCCAGAAAATCTCCTTGCTTTGCATGCTTTCCAAGGGAGGAACAAAAAGGTCTTTTCCTGTCGCTCGTCCCTATCGTTTCATCATCGCTTGTTTTGTGTCAGCTCGTAGAGTATCAGTCATAGTTCAAGAGCTTTTGTCTGGAGCTCATTATCTGTAATGAATGTATGCACCAAGCTGAATATGTTTATTTGTAACTTGATAATTAAGCTGCTGCAGACACTTATTCTGGGAGGAGGGAGGAGAGGAGGCAGGCGGTCTGTTAGCCCACGAACGCTGCTCTGGCCTGACGTGGGAAGAACAGGATGTGCTTGAAGGCGACCAGAGTTCATCTCCCAGCATTTGCAGCCACTGTTTAAATCTCACTGGGGTTACGTTTGTTTAGTTGTTTTCCCATCTCCAAGCTAAGTGGGCACTGGGGAAAATGGGATGTATTCTTCTTTTCACAGATTGTTACGTAAGTCTGGTGTCTTCAGGATGTTCTGGACCATGCTGCCCAATTTTTACCACCTTAACTCCTAATTTTAATCTATCCCCTGGGTTAAGAAGTGGTGATTTCACTAGATCTTAGGCAAAATGGGTAGGACGTGCAGGGAGCACCTTTCTATTGTTACAGCTGATATCAAAGAATGGGAAGCTTCTTTAAAAAAAGCAGAAGTACTACGAAGAAGCTTGATGGAAGTATATTACATTCTGGTATTTCTTGGTGATGAAAATGAGAGCCTCCTGACGTCTGGTAGCCATGGTTGCTAACATTTCAGGAAGCACAAAAGCAGGGATGAATGCAAAAGTCTTTCTCTTCAGTTCCCGATTCCTTTCCTATGAGATTTGGAAGAAATCAGACATATAATGCCACCTTCATTTATTTCCTAAATAACTTTTAGTTTGCTAGTGCTTTCTCAGAGCAGACCTGAGATGACATTGTAGGAAAGAACCGCTTTGGTTTTGCTCTAGTTAGCCTTATGCATTTTTTAAAGTAGAAGCACGTTTGGCTGAATTTTTATTTTCTGTCAAGTAGCACTGCATTATGTCCCATTAATCATGTTTTAAAAATAAGCCCAGATCCTGAGAGGAAAATCATACGTTCCCTGATTGACTCTCTAGGTAACAAAACAGGCAAAAAACCAACTGCCTGAGGAAGAGCTACAGTGCTCCATGGTCCTGATCACTGGCTGTATTCTTGCGAATAAGGATGCTGAAGGGCATGTCTAAAGTCTGTAAGTTGTCCTCCTGAAGCCAGCGAGACCAGAGTTTTTATGAACCTGAGAGAAAAAAGATGACAGGACTCTTCAGAGGAGCATGGTGCACGACAGATGTGTCTTTCTGTTGCTGCAAGATATCTGTATGCTCAGGTATGCAAGAGAATAATCCAAGGAATACATTTCTATCACTTGGTTAAAGAGCTTGATAAGCTCTGAATTGAGGTTGGTTGAATGTATTAGGTTTGTTTTACCAAGTAGTCAACCCCAGTAGTATCTCTGTAAACAGAAAAACAGCAGAGATGAGCGTTTCAAGATGGGAACGTGATCACGTTTCCAGTCCTGGGGTCTTCAGTACAAGAAGGACAGGGAACTGCTGGAAAGAGCCCAGCGCAGAGCCACAGAGATGATGGAGGGAGTGGAGCATCTCCCTGCTGAGGAAAGGCTGAGGGAGCTGGGGCTCTGAAGCTTGGAGGAGACTGAGGGGTGACCTCATTCATGATGATAAAGATGTAAAGGGTGAGTGTCAGGAGGATGGAGCCAGGCTCTGCTCAGTGACATCCAGTGATTGGACATGGGGCAACGGATGCAAACATAGGGGGTTCCACATAAATATGAGAAAAAACTTCTTCACAGTGAAGGTGCCAGAGCCTGGCCCAGGCTGCCCAGGGAGGTTGTGGAGTCTCCTTCTCTGGAGACTTTCCAACCCATTTGGATCTGTTCCTGTGTGACCTGCCCTGGGTGACCCTGCTCTGGCAGGGGGGTTGGACTCGATGATCTCCAGAGGTCCCTTCCAACCCCAAACATTCTGTGATTCTGTGATCCCTGAAGTCTCGCTGCCAGGTTTTCCAGGCTATACCATAGTTGTTGGGTTTGGAGCCTGCAGGCATTTTTGCCAACTATAATTGGCCCTGATAAGAGTGATGCAGGAGGTGCTGAAAACAGCTGAGTGGCATCTGTGTGCAGAACATCTGAAGAAAGGCATAATAATTGTACTGATGGGCTGTCTGTGGGTAAGAATCAGGGGGAGGACGACAAGGCAGATAATCATGGTGGGAGTCTGTTCTAGACTGTCCAGCCAGGATTGAGAAACAGAAGGAATATTCTACAAGCAGCTGGGAGAAGTCCCACAGTTGCTACCCCTCGTTCTCAGTGAGGACAGAGACTTAGCAGATGCCTGCTGGAAATGGAATGCAGCAGAGAGGAAACGGGCCAGGAGGTTCCTGGAGGAAGTACCTTGGGAAGCAGCCCTGAAGGGCAAAGGAGTCCAGGAAGGCTGGATTTGAGGTTCCTCAAGAGGGAAATCTTTAAGGCACAGGACCAGGCCATCCTGGTGTGCCATAAGATGAGCCGGTGGGAAAGAAGACCTGCCTGGCTGAACAGAGATTGGTTTTGCCTAGATTTGTTGCTGCGTGCACATATAAATACTCACATGAACAAAGATACACCACATCTTGTACCCCAAGGCAGGGTTTGGTTTATATCCTGCTTGGTTTTGGGGAAGTTTGAGATGTTGGGTATACTCATAGCTGAATGAGCTTGGTCATCTCCTGGGTACCGCAGGTATCTGTGCTGATGGTTGTGGTCCTCTGAGGTTCAATGACAGGATGGCTTACTGCTTGTTTTCTTAATAACTGCTCTCTGGGGATGTTCTCTTTGTGTCTTGGTGGAGGATCACAGCTCGGGGAGGATTGTTTTTAATCTTGCCAGCTTCTTTTGGTGTTTATTTTAGTTTTTGAGAAGCAAAATGTACCCAAAAAGCCATCCTGAGTTAGCACATCTTCACAGCCATAAATGCAAAGAGCGGTTGTACGAGGCTGCAGACAGAAATGCAGTTTAATTTCTTCACCTTTTCCTGACACTGTTGTTAGAGACCAAAAACTGGGCATTACAGTTATGTTTTTTGCACTCTTAATCCCATAGCACGATTGTTACATTCTGGAATAAAGTGGAATGTATGGGAGAAATAAATAGCTGCCTCTAAATTCCCTTTCTTCCCTCGAAGCGATGCAAGTCGAGTCTCTGCCTGGCGTTGTGTTTGGAAGACTGTTAAAATCATCCATTTGCTATGATACTCTGGGAGCTTTTTTAATTCTGAAAGGCTGCCTTAATACAGAAAAATGAGCTGAATGGATAAAGTGATTAAAACTTCTAAATTCATAGAATCTTTGAGCATGGCAGAATTTTCCCTGGCGTGGCCATTGCATCATACTGCTATAAATTATTCAAGTGCCTAGGAAGTTGTTTTCTCCGCAGGGATTTACCACCCTCACTTCATCCTGTAATGTTCTTGCTTCCTTTCCATAGAATAATTTCAGTTAGACCGAGGAGGATCTCTGGAGGTCAGCTCATCCTCCCTCTGCCTGTATAAGTTCACTAATCTTCATATATATTCATATATAATAAAAGCACTGTGCCAGTTTAAAAATACAGATGAGAAATCCCTTGTTTCTTACTTCTGGATTTCCTCAGTTTTGTTTTTGCTGATCTTTCGTAGAACTTCTCAGGGAAATATTTTTGTAGCAGGGGTGTCTTGTGTCTTTCTTCTATGGTTCTAATGTTTCCTCTGTGCTAAAATAGTTTTGAAGGTGCTTCTCTGTTCATTCCAGCATAACCTATAAGTCTGTGGTTTTGCTTTTTAGTATTCTTTTGTGCTTGGAAGCAGGCAACAGTTAGGATTTATTTGTGGGTGGGAGGATCTTAGGAGTTAGCCCGAGGTGGATTTATTTTGCCTGTTTGAATGCAGTGAAAATAATTCACTGAGGGATTGCTGTATGCTCAGGGGGAAAAAAAAAAAAAAAGAAAAGAAAAATAAAATTAAACCCTTTGAATATTTTCTCTCTTTTCACAAGGATACTGTCTTAGAAACAAAGATAAAATTACAGGTTTTAAAAGCATCCTACGCAAACATGGCAGCATCTAAACTGGGAGCCAACAGTGGATCTATATTGCCTCTCTGTATATACATGCGCACCCATATGTACACAGCTGTATAATTCACACATCCACTTCCCCCATCTGATTTCTTCTCCTACGCCTTACATTTATTATTTATCACACAGCCATTATTCAATTGCCAGCGTGCACTATAAGTGATCTGTGGTGATCTCGGATGCTGTGGCAGCAGATCAGTGGAGCAACCACATTTAACATCATCTATGAGCTGAGGTTCTAATGAAAGCGTATTCCTGAGCAGCACTGTCCATATACTGAGTTTTCTTTTGCTAAGACATCACAGCAAAGGGATGGTGAAGCTGCCTTTGAGGTAGATTTGATGATTAGGGAGCCTTGCTCTGTGCTCTTCCCATTTGGGAAGGGAGCAGAGCACGGTGCAGCCGTGGCCTTTCAACCTGGGACCTCCCTGATAAATGCTCATGATAAGCAAAGAAATGGAGTGAGATGGTCTCTGAGTCAGATGCTTTTGAGTCCACGAGGCAGCAGACTCCACTGAAATTCTCAGACCGGTGGCATCTCATAGACAAATATTTGTACAAAACTTGTGGTTTTAAATGATTGCTTTTTTTCTTCTGCCCCAACATATGCTCTGACTTTGTATTCATGCTGACAGGGCTAATGCTGAAAATATACCCACTCCCTATAAAGGTGTAAGCCATTGAAATAGGGTTTCTTGCCACTTCTCCCTTCTGCTAACGTCCCAGGTAGATGTTAAATCCTTACAAAGTCTGGTACCAATCGAAGCAGGCTTTAGTTCTTATAATTACACTGAGAATTTGATTTTGGTGATGCTTGGATGGGCACTTCTGGATTGAGTTCCTTGACCTATGATTTTAACAGTGACTGCTGGCTGGCTTGAGGCTGAACAGTCTTTTCAGATGGGAGATAAGAGCAGTTTCTAAACCCTCTGAGCAAAGTTGGGGTTCATCCTGAACTTCTGACAAACTGCGAACGTGTTCCCTGCCTGGCTAAGTTTGGATGGCTTAGTGGGTTTGTACATAGCAGAGTTTACAGTACATTTTCCAGTCCTATTTGAGCAACTGTCTGGATTTCTCTTCTTGCTTGAAATGCAAATGTTAAGATGTATTTGTTGCCAACTGACAGAAAGTAAGAAAAATTATTTTAGGAGAAAGCAAGCAAGCAAGCATAGCCATTCATTATTTAAATGATGATGTTTCATGGCAATTTTGTCTTGAAATAACCTTCTGGTTTTGTAAATTGTGCAGCACTTTTTCAGTAGCCAAAATTCTTTGTCACACGCTCAAAAAAGCCTTTGTGATACATGCATTGCTGTCTCAATAATGGAAAGGTGGGAGCAGATCATTGGCAATAGTATTAACCAGCAGAACGTTCCAGTGAGGGTAATGAATCAGGTTTTTTTGGTATCCAAGCAATTTGGCAACCCCTTAGATTTGACCTGAGAAAATTAACTAGGAGAGGATTTTGCTTTTTTTATGTCCTCATCTTCAGTATCCCAGAGTCATCCTTGCCCTCCCATCCTGCCCTTCCACCCAGAAGTGTGGAATCAAGAGATTGTTCCCCACCAGTGAAAAAAAAAAACAGCTTGTTGGTGCTGGCTCTTTCTTTAGGATGGTGTAAGATGAACATCCTTGGTGAGGATCAGTCACCGAGCTAAAGTCATGGGATGTGCCAGTGTTTGAGGATGTCAGGGTGTTTCAGGAGGTAAGTTAGGAAGTGGCCGTGATGTACAGTCACTATTTTTTGTCATCTGCCTGAAAGAAGTACCTTTAAGTAGATTAAAAAGTCAGGGGAGAAATGGCAGTAATTGTTTCCAAATGTCCTATTTGGTGCAGAATCAGTCGCTTTAAAAATGTGGTCTTCTACCACTTTTCTGTTGGGAGACACTTGCTGGGGTTTTTTCCCCTCCTTCTTATTACTCCACCAATATTCTATGGATATCCTGAACATAAAAACAGGAGAAGATTTGAAGTTTAATCTTCTGTTAGGAGACCATCAAAGTGCTAGCGACAGGCACAAAGCGTGGTGGTTCTCCCCGAGTTACTTGTGTTTAGGAAAGTGTTAGTATCTGGAAGTTGTTAGGACACACCTGCTAAACACTGCTTCTGCTCGAGTTGTGAGGCTAAGTCTCTGACTTTCAAAGCCACTTCGAGATAACAAAATGATTGCCTCTAGGACTCCAGTCATCTCCTCTTCTCCGGTGAACTTCTCTCCTGCTCTACCTGGAGGAAAGTTGTAAGTTGGTTTGCGCTGTGTGATTTTTTCGCCGCGGTCTTTCAGCTTACAGCGAGTTGTCGTGCGTGTTTAGCAGTGAGCTCTCTCCTCCAGTAACCTCTGCATCTGTTAGGGGCTGGATGAGTCTTACAAAAGCTCTCCTAAAAGCTCTCACAAGCACTTACCACGCGAGAGTAAAAGGGCTGGAGGCGAGGGCTTGTCGAGCAGGCGCGTTGCGTTTCTCAGGCAGCTTTCAGACACTCAGTTCAGGAGTGGGTTACTGGAATTAACTTTATTTTATATCTGACAGCAATAAAATTCTGCACTGGTTATCATGTTGTTAAGTAGGCCATTATTTTGATAATTTCAGGTGTTGGGGAAGCTGGGATAGAGCTGTGTTAGAGCCCTCAGTTATCTAGGATGACTATAATGCTGGTGGCCATTAGCACAGTCCTTGCTTATCATTATTACCCTATAAAATCAGCCTCATTTTAAGCATTGAGTGTTTGGTTTGGAAAGGACCTTAAAGATCATCTGGTTCCAACCCCTCTGCTCCGGGCAGGGACGCCTCCCACTAGAGCAGGTTGCTCAGAGCTCCATCCAACCTGGTCTTCCAGGGATGGGTCATCCACAACCTCTCTGGACAAGCTGTTCCAGTGCCTCACCACCTTCACAGTGCAGAATCTCTTACTTCCATCTTATCTAAATCCACCCTCTTTCAGATTAAAGCCGTTAGCCCCTTGTCCTATCACTACATGCCCTTGTAAAAAGTCCCTTCCCAGCTTTCTCGGCTTATTGTAGACATTTAGTAGAAGAACTTGCCTTGACTCAGCTGTTGAGGAGGAGTTGAAGGTCTTGCTCTCTTGAGCTACCCCAGACTCTGGGCACAGGAGCCAAGTCCTCTTGGTGTGCAATGCTGGTGCAGTGCCAGAGTATTTACCCCTGGAAAGCAGTAATAAACAGTGTTTGTACTGCACACTCGGGTCTCGAGCAAAGCAACGCTTTATATTGCCTTTAAGAAATATTGTTATAATAAAATTTAGCTACCGTGTTTGTTATATTTCATGATAGTGCTGTGCAGAAGTATAAATAAAGAAGCAAGCACGCTGAAGAAATGGAAGGAGATTGCTGTTAGGCAGAGCCCACACTGGCACTGTTTGTACCCAGCACGTAAAATCAGAGTTGTGTCATCAGTGGGACCTCTGGGTATGGTCACCATTCAAAAAAATGAGATAATCTTTGTCGGTCAGTATCTCAGCCTTATTAAATCAATGTTTCATGACTCCACGACAAAGAACTATTGTTGTCTGCAGACAAGTGGGCTGCGTTATAGACCTAAAAAGGGAAATTAAATTCATGAATTAGTGATGATATCCAATTTTACGTTGTCTTTTCTTTGTTGTGTTTTTTTCTTTGTGTCCTGATGCTAAGGTTGTGCTATTAGCATCTTACACAGATGCATCAGAAAACACCTGGTGTTGCTGCTTAACAAAGTGAATAGTTCATGTTCCACAACAACACGTGACTAAGGCAGGCAATGAAAAAAAATGAGTCCATTATTGGCAAAGATTGTACAGCCAAAACACATTTCCTTCATGCAGCGGGAAGGAGAAAAGCCAGCAAGGATGATGAAGGCTTTCTTAATTAAAGATTTCTGTTTTCAAATAGTCCACTTCAGACCTCTTAATAAAATGAATGCATTAGATGCAGAGAGCTAAGATCACTGCTGAATGAGATTATGCTCTCGTCCTTTTAATAGCGATGCAGTTGTAGGGTTTTTTTTCCCCTATCTTCTCTTGTAACTTTAAATGTTTAGTGCTGAACAAATTTTGCTTGGATTTAAATGCTTTGTCTGTTTGTTTGTTCGCTAAGTAAGCTTTCAATTCCTGTATGCTGAACGGTTCCTTGTCTCACAAAAGGCTTAACACAATATTTTTGTAGTTATTTTGTGAATTCAGTGTGTCTGTTCACTGCAGACACAGGACAGAATTTGAGAATGGAATTTCGAGAGAGCGTTTGAGTTCCATTTGCTGGGTCAATTCATTTAAATAGGCAATAATCTCCTACTTGTCCTGATGAGACCTTGGACAGAGTACGTTTTGGGCATCATTTTTTGATGCTGGAGAATATAGCACTTCTGCTAATAACTGCTGGTAAACTGATACGTTCCTGTGGCTTTCGTCAGAACGACTGATATTTGGCTTATGTATTACTTGTGATTGACTGCAGGTTGCCTATTCATTTTCTTTCTGGCTGGGCTGTGGAAAGAGAAATTACTCTTTCTCTTTACTTCCTTACTCCCCTCTGTTCTCAGCCGCCTCCCCAAGAGATCAGCTCCAATCTCGGCACCGCGTGACAGTTAGCAGTTGTGACAGGCTAGCCTATTTTTGGAAGTCTGTCCCCACTCTTTCCCTGCTGGAAAGGAAAAAGCGAGTTCTCTTTAAAAAATTAATCCATCTGGAAGAGGAGGAGAAAACTTCACGAGCATTCGGCGCTTGAGCTGCTAATTATTTGTTCAGCTCGTGTGCCCGGATCGGAGAGGTTTGCACTTCGCCTGGCATTGATCACCTGCCCTTAAGCTCTGCAAGAGCCCTTCTGTGCTGTATGGAAAAAGAAGCAGCCTAAAATACAGCGTGGAGCTGCATGGATGTTGTCCAGTCATGTCTTCTATTTCACACATTTCTAAGCTGCTTCTGCAAACCCAGAAATACTACTGCTTGTCTCCAAGGAACAGAAACAGAAGTTCAGAATTTGGCAGTTAGAGTGGAAAGAATTTTTTATTTTATATATATATATATTTTAATTATTTTATTTTTTTCCCATTTCTTTAGCCCCTTCTTTAGACCTTGCAGGCTTTTCAAGCCGTAAAACACGCGTGTTAAACTGCACTGGCAGTGGGGTAACATCCCTGATGCTGTCCCATTTGAAGGAGTAACTGCTGTGTGGTTGGTGATTACATCACTTCTTTTGACACGGTGTCCTTCTGATCCAACTGCTACTGGTGCAAACCCAGCCCAAATAAGGCAGGTGTTGTCCTGCAACTTCCTCGGGATTATCGGTTAGAAAATACACATCAAGTAATAATGTCTGGTAGGAGAAGGACAGCAGCAGAAATATGTTGTTAATGGATAGTTTCTCTCGTGTCATGGAAGAATTTTATGTATGTGCAACTATGACCGTGGCTTTTAAATTCTCTTTGTATGTTGTTGGAGTCCCTAAAGCTCAGGAGCATGCTGGACAGCTGATTGTTTCATCTCCCAAAGCACTGTTGTTTTGGTTTCTCATAGGTGGCTATTGTTGGAACTTCAAAAATAGACTCTGCTGTCTGCCTAATCTATTCACTTAGTCTTGTTCTAGATTCTTCACTTTATTTCCTTATATATGATGTGAATACCTCTCTGCCTACACTTTATACACCTGTCATCACTAGAATATCAGAACACCTTTCCCTGGAAAGTCAGTGCTGAGTCATCTTCAGAAGGTGCTCCTCCTCCTCACGTCAGCTTGTTACACAAGAAATTAAATATGCAAAATGTCTTTGATGTGACTGCCACAGAAGGAGTGGGGAACACTTGGTCATTCGGGGCTGATGCTGTATTTCCAAGGAGGTCTGTGGAAGCTGTATCATTTCATACAGGGTCACAGAATCATTAAGGTTGGGAAGGACATCCAAGACCATCAAGTCCAACCCTCTACCCAGCATTATCAGGACCACTAAACCACGTCCTGAAGTGCCACTTCTACACGTTTTTGAACCCCTGCAGGGATGGTGATTCCACCCCCTCCCTGGGTAGCCTGTTCCAAAGCCTTGCCACTCTCTCAGCAAAGACATTTTTCCTAATGTCCCATCTAAACTTCCCTGTTGCAACTGAAGCTCACTTCCTCTCATCCTATCACAGGTTATTTGGGAGAAAAGACCAACACCCACCTCACTAGAACCTCCTTTCAGGTGGTTATAGAGAGAAATAAGATCTCAACCTCCTCTTCTTCAGCACAGATTTATAAAAGGCATAATAACAAGGCATAGATTTATAATGTTAGTTGTCTAATAAGGGAGGTGCCATAAAATTCTGCAAAGTGAAGTACCTTTGGAGGCAAGGCTGTGATATCTAATCACAGTGCTCTGTTTACATGGAGAATACTCTCTGAATGTTGCTTTTCCTTTGTCCCCTGTAAAAGATCTGGGTAACACTACGTGGCTCTTTCTGTCCCCTAAACCAAATGAGGCTCACATCGTACGTAAGCTTCTCTGAGTGGAATGGGTTGAACTGAAAGTGAGGCAGGACATTAATTTACACCTACAGTAAATTGTGTGTTGATTCCTTCACCTCCACCACTTTTTCTTCTCCTTTCTAGCTCTTAAATAAAGAAATGTATGCGTTAAGACATTTTAATCATCCAGTGTTAAGGCCTTCTTGAGGAATATAGCTCACCTTCTTGTTCTTCTTCTTTCTTCTTCTTCTTCTTCTTTCTTCTTCTTCTTCTTTCTTCTTCTTCTTCTTTCTTCTTCTTCTTCTTT